>OX235276.1:55022547-55129389 GCA_944472155.2 Trichobilharzia szidati
GACATATCCCTAGTGAGCATAACCTGCTGACTAGCAGATTATGGGGAACTCTGTCGAAGGCTTTTGTTATATCGAAATAGAGCACAATTACTAGTTCTCTGTTGTCCCTACTTCGTGTAACTTCATTGAAAAAGTCTATGTGACAGGTCACACATGATCTCTTTTTGAGAAATCCGTGTTGTGATGGATTGATAAGTTCATGTTCTAGTAAGTTGTCTGACACTTGGTCTTTAACCACTTTCTCCATTATTCGGGATATTACCGGTGTTATATTGATAGGTCTATAGTTGCATACACTGGTTTTGGCCCCTGCTTTGTGCTTAGGTAATATGTATGTGGTTTTCCACACTTCAGGATAAGTTCCAGTTTCCAATGAGAGAGTAAATATTCTAAGTAACAAGACTACCATTTCCGTGCTACCATTTTTGTACATGACAGATGGTATGTCATCTGTTCCAGTACTACCATTAGACTTCAAAGTCTTAATCGCTGAGTCTATATTTTGTATATTAAAGTCTATTTCGCCTAATTTGTGGTTACTTTTGCAGGTCATTTGGAGATTTTGGGTCAGGTGCACTCTGGCGTCATTGCAAAACCACTCATTGAGGAGTTCACTTATAACCTGGGGATCATTGTATATTATACCCTTATGCTCCAAGCTGCTTACAGTATTGTCTTTACTGCTTTTTAGACGTTTCTGCAATATCCTACAAAGTTCCTGAGTTTTGGAGTTGCCCACAAGCGCTTTATTTTCTTCAAGTTGTGACCTCATTTTGTGTTTCCCTTCAAGCCGTTTAAGAGTTTCATGTATTTGGTTTAACGCATTAAATTCCTTAAATACATGGTATTTCCTTTTCAATTTCTTTAGTTTTAGTCGCGTTTTGCGGTCTATAAATGGAGTTGGTGTCTTTAGAGCAGATTTTAGGGGCGCGATTATGTCTCTTGCTGAGCCAATTGTTTTGTAGAAAATATCGAGTGATACTTCTAAGTTATTGTTAATGAAGTATTCTTCCCAGTCAGAACTTTTCAGCAGATCTGATAGGAATTCCCAATCGGCATTCTTATAGTCCCTATACTGATAGTGCACCGGGGAATTTTTAGGTGTGTGTTTAGTTGTTAGTCGGAATGGTAGCGTGCAGTACAATATGTTGTGATCACTGTTATCAAGTTTATTTCCTACCTCTATCGAGATGGGCTCAATTTCATGACAAAGGATTAAGTCAAGAGTGTTTTCATTTCTTGTAGGGAGGCGTACGCACTGCTTCCATCCGCCTACGTCTATAGCTTGTAGTAGCTCGTCATGGATTCTAGGTCCTGTACAGGTATCCCAGTTTACTCCAGGTAGGTTGAAATCGCCACAAACTACTTTGTAGTCAAAGTCCAGCGTAGCTGCATGCTCTAGTATTTCTCCAATAGCTATATCAGTCATTTCAGGGCTATTAGGGGGTCTGTATAAACATCCCACGAGAATTTTATTTTCGTTTGTGTGGATGCTTATCCACTTAGATTCAGGGAGTTTGTCAGTAGTTGGGTTATTGAAAGTATTGGAGTTAGTGGATTTAGAGGCATATATTAAGCAGCCGCCTCCTCTTTTGTCAACTCTATCGTTCCTATAGATGTGGTAGTTGTCTATTACTAGCTTTGAGTCAGGTATATCAGTAGTAAGCCAGGTTTCAGTCACCATTATTAGTGTTGGCCGTTCTATGTATGCCAGGCAGCGAAGCGATGTTATTTTGTTAAGGAGAGATCTAGCATTCAGGAGCATAATCGTTAGTAAGCCAGAGTTATTGGAGGAGAGGTTAACATGGTTACTTGTTTCTATCCCTACGTTATGTTTGGAGGGGCTCTGAGGTGAGACAGAGTCAGTGTGTGTACTATTTCCTGGATGAATTGTGCAGCGAGTGGGGCTATTGTTTGCTGCATCCGAAAATAATCCTGTTGCATGTTTTGACTTTTAGCATCCATGGGTGGGCATCTGCGTTCATTTACTGGTGATATATAGTTTGCTTGACCTAGGTACCCTGTGTTCAGATTACCTTGGTAGTTGTACCTCATGGGTCTTTCATAGTCGTATGCATATTGGCTCACATCACATGTGTGAGTGAAGTTATTGAGAGGGTCATGTGTCGATCTATACTCATTATGTTGCTGAGGTTCAACATAGATAGTGTGAGAGTTTGGACAAGAATATGCATTAATATGGTGCCTATACGAGCCCCGTTTAGTGCTCCTTATATCCTGATGATCCGTTCTACGTTGCATTCCCAAGTTATGTGCGTTGCTAGGTATATTACTCCTAGTTCGGGAAGGGGTGTTCCCATTCACATGATGGATGACTTTTTTGGGAATATGGTTTTTTACCCATGCCTTGTCTTTTTTTAGACTGACATGTTGCTTATTAGACTTATTGAGAGGGAGGTATGTCGAAGTCTGGAGTGGGACTGTAGGCTTTGTCGTCTTTCTTGCAGTTTCTACTGCGGGACTCTCGGGCTTGCATCCAGATTGAGTGTGGTCTGCCAGTGGTTTCTGGTCAGACATAGTTTGTGAGTCAATATCAACCTCATGTATGTCAGTAGGTTTTCCAGATCTGCTCTCATGTACTTTAGGATTGCACCCAGTGACACTGCTCTTACTGAGTTTCGAGTCGCTTTTACTTGCCGATTTTTTTTCCAACACTATACAGGTGACTTGCTGTGCTTCAGTGTCCGTCGACACTTTAGCACTGATACCAGGTGTAGTTCTCGGTGTGGTCAACTTTCTATCGAAGGAGTTCTTGGTTGCTTGCCTTTGGTTAGTTGTTTTATCCGAGACTACTTTAATAGTCTTGAATTTAGTGGCAGTAGCCAGAAGATCTTCGGCCTTCTTAAATCGTTCAGCTATTATGTAGCTGTCGAACCTAAAGAGTATAGGACAGGGATGCTTTAGGTCTTTCTTACTTAGGCGAATGCACTGACAAGGTGCACTCAAGAGATTTGCAGCCTTCAGCAATGAGTGCTGGACCGACTTAATGGACTCGCTATCTGGTACATTATACACTATAGCGTTTTGTTTCGAAGCCAGCCTTTTAACAACTTCGCTGGATAGAAAGTCAATGGCGTTTTCTAGCTCCTTCGCATTTTCTGAGTCAGTAGGCGTCATTCTAGAGGTCATATTAAAAAGCTTTAGGATTGTAGGATCCTGCAGTTCCTTTTTCATAAGTGAGATTGTTTCGGGTATACATTCAAATGAACTTAATTTCGTTTTTAATTCATCAATCTGTAGCTGCATCTCTTTAACAATGCATGTTAAGTAAGAGAGCTCCACTTTTTCAGACAGAACATCTTCCACCTGTATTACAGGGGTCAGAGTTATGTTCGAGTCTTTTCTGTTGGGTGAACTACTAATAATAAGGGGTGGTAATGTGTTATTATACGAGCTGGTGCTATTTTCTAAATTACTGGTGTTCACACGAACACTCTTTTTAGAATTTTTACCCATCGTTATTAAAGATTAATCAACAGTAAGCAATAAATGAATATAAACGAAAACACGTGCAAAAAGCGTCACCTGGTTCGAACGTACCGGGTTGCGTGGATAAGATATGAGCGAAAGGTCCTAATCGTACTTTACATATGACTCTGAATGCAGCCTCTGTTGATACTACCTATTCAGAAGTGGTGAGTTCCAAAAATGAGCTGTTGACTGTTCTGCGTTCTTTTGGCAACCATGCTGGTAAGAGTTCATGGGCACATCTAAACAATATCTTGTTGTCTGTGTGCCTTGTGTACTTGGCTATCATGAAGTGGTAGGATCAAATTGAAGTTGCCAACAACGCGATCTAGTCTTCGATTTTTTAGTGAACAGGAGTAGGTGTAACGTTGTGTTGCGTTCTCCCGACAGTTTATTTACTACCTTAAGGGCAGCAGTTAACGTATAGGTGTAAAATAGGTGGGGCAGAGTCTCCAACAATTCTTGTATGCACTTTAGAATATTATTCCCTTTTAGTTAGCGTTATATTTCTCGAACAGATAATTGAGTACGTTTCGCGTGGAATGGCAATAGCACAACTCTGCAACCATTCACTTTTATATCTCCAGTAACTACTAGACCAAACAGTGTTGAGATCTATCGGGTACAATCTGCTGCAGAATTCTGTTAAGCATATCGTTATCATAAATAGAAATCGCTTTGTTCAGATGATACTGACTCACCTAACTCAACTGAATCAAATGATATAGTGTTAAAGAGGCGAACCATAAGGGTGGGATGATTCGAAATCCAATTATATTTTTGAATACGTGTGATTCCCGTCAACACTTATGCTTAGCTTCCAATCTTCTTTTCTCTTAAACCTACAATCTAACGTTGGAAGCTCTCATTCTTGACTTCCCAATGCATAAGTGAAGCTAGGGTCGCCTAAGTTCACACACGCACGTATTCAAACCGATATTTAGATTTCGGGTCATCTCACCCTAAGTCAGCAGAAATAGGGCTGGTGAAATGTCTAAGTAATAGGACAGGAAAGTTAAATGACACCAAGGATAATCTAAAACAGGAAACGAGGCATATAAGAGAAGTCTTGAAGCTTAATAATTACCGCGATAAATTAATCAGGTAGTATATAGGAAACTGTAGAAATTAAATTAATAATGATGAGATGCATGACATGGTAGCACAGAGTCATGACAACACACCAACAGTAAGGAATTCAGAACACCGACAATGCTCCCTTGCAATGAGGGGACCTTGGGAACTCTACATTGTATTCTTAAAAAGTCAGGAATATGGTTAGTATTCAAACCCGCTAACTCATTCACAGAAAAGATGTCGGTTAAAGGATGCTGTGGAGCCCATTAAATAAGACAATTCAGTTTATCTATTACTCTGCTTTGAGTGTCAGGTCAAGTATATTAGTGAAAGTAGTAGAACGGAGTTAATTAGACAGGTAGAGGACAAAAGCATAGCAAAACCTAAATTAGTTGATATATGTGTAAAACTTGGGCACTGTGGTAGTAAGTAATTCCATATCTGCCTGGACAGGTGTTGAGTCATTCCTATTACATGTATTTGTAGTTGATTCGATAAACAAAGCTTCTGTTATCAATCTCTCCCTATACCCTGTGACATTAGATTTTAAAACTGTCATCCTATCCCGTCCTATTGTATGGTTGTGTGTAATTCCGTGTAGTGAGTGCTATAGCTGAAATATTCTCTAGATTTCTTATCTTATTCGGGTCAACTAATCTAGATTTTGCTAAGTTTTTATGTTCAGCTAGTCTGACGGCCAGTCTGACGGCGCAGTTTAGAAGTCGTTAAACAGAGTTAGATAACTCTGTAGTTCAAGAGTCGCTATTCGAGGATCATATATTGGTTGACCATACTGCTGCTGCAATATTTCTAGATTTCCATCACCCAGAACAGCTAAATCGCCGATGATGACCCCCCTGTGCGTCGGTAGCACAGTGGTTAGGACTCTCGCCGACCATGCACATGGTTCGGGGTTCGATCCCCTGCCGACGCACACCCGATACCTATGGTTGGCCTGCGAAATTTGGGCTACCGATATCCATGCTGAAAATTCCATACTTGTACTGAAAATACGGTGTGGCATCAAGCTGTTATCAAAAATGAAAAAATTGAAGTGTCACAAGCATGGTCTGCACTGGCCAACGTAACTAAGATGGGAATAATCCTTTAGAGTTCCTGATCAAATATACGTTGGCAGATGACTTCGTGCATTTGTGCATGAATGCTTGTTCTTGGAATGATCAACATATTCGACATCGTGGAAGAGCTCGTAAAGATGCTGTCGATCCGATTTGTCGTTTCTCTTGAGGAATGAACATTAACGCAGTAACCACCTTACCTATTTCCTGAGATAGATCGCGCACAGCTGCGAGGAACTGTGAACCAGAGCACGTGACCACATATCCGTGGAAGTCAGCCGCAGACTACAAAAAGCATGTTTCTGCATTGCCTTGCTAAAACGACACGAACTAATCAACAGCGTCAGTCTGTCGGATACGAATGAGTTTGACTTCGGCACACTAGGGTCAATACTTGACGCTCTTAACTCCATCTCACAAGCTTGAGATTTGCGTATGAGGAACGAAGAACGCACCGCACTAGTCAGCCCTGCTATGGTGTATGCTCTCATAGAAATCCCATAGAAGCAACTGAATCGCAAAAATCATAGCATTTCTCTTCTAATAGACAGAGGTATGCTATACACTGACTCTGCAGACATGTGTGAATCATTCAACTATACATTTACAGCTAACTACCTTAAGCCTGTAATCGCGTTACTCGGAATACACCGTACAACCAATATGGCAAAACTTCCATCTTTACCTACACCAGAGCAAATTGGTACCTCTGAATTTACTTGTGCTAAAATTAACCGAAATATCACAACACTCGAAAGCCACAAAGGATTTGGCACTGAAGACAAATCATCGTATTTCTATTAATATGGTGGTCCTGACATTCCCATATTACTGCTTAACATCTTCACAATATCCTGAGAAAATCAGTTTGGCTGATATGTTTCGTTTGATCTAGGTAGCTGCATTTGACGTGATTCTGGTTTTTATTTGGCTTGAACTGTGTTGATTTTGTTAAGAATAGTCGGCAAAAGTTGTCTCTAAGCCTGAAGGCAGTTATCCTGCAGGAGGATGCTTGAGAATGTGTTTCATGTGAAAATTATAGGGTGCACCTAAAATCCTTGGTGTTAACTACTGTTTGCGGTGTCTCAATGATTTCTTCAGAGCTTCGTTTTATCACTTGTGTCCATATTTGTCGTTCACGAGTGTTTCAGTAAATGTTTGTGGCTATAATCAGGAACTTTCCAAAACGGTAATTGTGGTAAGGAATTTATATTTTTTCCGCTATAGTTTCCAAGTCAATGTCTTCTTCAGGTTGCTTATTGTATTCTGTTGGCTTTTCGTGAATTTTTAATTCAAAAGCTTCTGTTTTCATTTACAGTGGTACCAAATGGACGCATTGGCACCTAGAGACAATGGCAACCAATCTGCCCTTCCTATATCAGTGGATATCAAAAAGCTTTTGACGGAATTATGTTTAGTCACCGGTATACCAGTTGGGTTCAAATAGAAGATGCTCTAAGTCAGCTAGAATCAGTACTATATATATGTGTATGACAGAGCATTCCTAGACAACTCATACACATTATGTAATCAAGAAGTGCATACGGAACCATGAATCTCGGGAGTTGAAGTACGAATTAGTAGTCTTTCGTTGTACATATGGCATGGCATGAAGCGAAAAACTAGAGGTTCAGGTTTACGTGTGCAAAATACACCGGTTGCCAATCTGGCTTTCGTATACGCTGCAGGGAGGACGAGTTTATCATTTGTTCCGCGAAAACAGTTTACAATCACAGATGTGAACAGAGTCTTATGATAGGTGATCCATATTTTAGACGCCTGTCCGGGGATGAAAAGGAGAATATTGCACCAGTTGTGAAGACTACATCTGAGGTTGGTGATGTTTTGGAATATGCTGAAGAGAATTTTAATAAAATTTTGACGAGCACAGATGTGTATAATTTACGTAAGGATGTGAGACCAGGTAAGTGATGTAGTTTAAAGTTATTTTGGAAGCCATGCCTTTGAGATCAGATGTTAAGCGCATAATAGGGCAAAGCGGTCAGGTGGTTGAATACGTAGATTCGAATACAGGGATAACCAGCAGAATTTGCTTCGCCCTGGAATCACAGGTGCAGTTTTATCGGAAATATGGAGAGGTGGTGTGTATTGAATCAACATACAATACCAATAAGGACGGGTAGGTTATACGTGAAACGGTTGACAAATCTTAATCAGATATTCTCTTTTTCGGTTGGTGGTAACAGACAATATGGGTCATGGCAGGCCTGTTTTTTTCGCATGGACGAGACGAGAGAGGTCATGTGATGTAGCTTGCATCTTGGAATAATTCCAAAGAATAATGCAGGTTACGTCCATTACAGAAACTTTCGTAATGGATTCGGCCAACTGTGAGATATCCACCGTGCGTAATAGTCACATTCAGGCGAAAATCATCTGTGCATTTCATGTATGCCGGGCTTTCAGCAGGAAGGTGAGGTGAATTTAATTAATACTTGATGCATTTAGACTCGAAATCCTTTTGTACGCAGGCTTTTATATCGTCTTGTTAAAGCTGCGACACCTGAAAGGTAAATGCATTGACTTCTAACCATTTAGATTTCATCACTACCTTAGTGTCATTAGGATGGTTGATCGGAGGGTGTGGAATTACGTCAGGCATTACTGGGTGCCTAAGAAGGAGACGTGGGCTGCGGCATATATGCCGAATACTCTGTTGCTGTTTAATAGTACCAACAATAGAGTTGAAAGCTCTCACAATCACCTAAAACGATATATCCACAAAAGAGATCCCCTACACGTATGCATGTACAAGAAGTATAAATGGTGTGTACGCACAGAGAAGCGTTGTAGTGTTGAAGTCATCGTCGGAAGTTGTCGGATTCATAAGTACCACGCACCAGAACCAGTTATGCCGATATTACGAAACTTCACTCCTTATGCCGCTAAGTTAATTGCCACGGACTATAGCCGTAATCGTCAGATGAGCATGGAGTTGTATACTGATGATATGGCTATCATAAATGACGGGATATACCGGCACCAAGTGGATTATACCAATTCAACTTGTACCTGCAGAATTTTTCGGGCACAAAGAATACCTTGCCGGCATATGCTGCTGTGTCACACTCAAATTCCTCAGTTTACAGGTAAATCAAACTCTTACTAATATTTAAATTAATACTTTTAGTTGACAAAGTACCTGACTGCGTCACAGATGATTTCGGCAGGATTCGTTACTTCCAAGTAGTGTGCCGTGTGAAGGTTCAGTAAAGAAACTCTGCAGGGAGATACTGCAGCTTCACCGGTAATTGAACAGAAGCTACGCAGTTATGCAGGATAATTATAGTAATGAATACACTATTATTTTTGATTTTTTAGTGCACTGCGAGCAACTCTGAATTACTTTGAGAATTTTCTTGTCTAAAAATGGAAGATGTACATACATTTTGTGTCAATAAATGCAAATATACCCTAACTTCTAAACTGTACACGCCTTATGTTTTAGGTCAATTTAATGTATAAGCTTAAATACTACACCTGTTGTTTTTTGCCTAGTTTACCACATTCCATGCACCACACATAGGTAGAGACATAAAACTAAATGGAATTTTAACAA
The DNA here is from genome assembly GCA_944472155.2 of Trichobilharzia szidati. NCBI lineage: Eukaryota > Metazoa > Platyhelminthes > Trematoda > Strigeidida > Schistosomatidae > Trichobilharzia > Trichobilharzia szidati. The sequence goes on from OX235276.1 coordinate 55,031,773, forward strand.
GCGAAAATTTGAGGGAGAACAAATAGTGACAACATGAGTTGAATAGATACTTGAGATTACGCAGTTGAATGCAGACAGAAATTAAACGTCACATACAAGGTCATTGATGGAGTGAGACGCTCCATGTTAGTCGGCCATGTTGGATTGCAGTTCCGTAGCTGTTCGTTTGCACATTGGTTTTTCCGTTTATCCAGCAGTCTTTCACAACTTATCTTGATGCACATTGTTCACAAATGTTGCTTTTCACTGCATTATTGTTTCCGTTTCTGTCAAAATTAGTTGTTTCGTTTGTTTCGAAAGTTTTTACCACCAGGTCAGTGCATTCGTTTCATTGTAATTGTTTCATACGTTGCATTCATGCATGGTTTCAGTGTTTTAGTTGTTTTTCAGCTATTAATGAATTAGTACTGTGTAGAAATTTTGGAGATTATGCACGTGAACATGTTTGGGAGGCAAAAGCCATTGTTTCCAGTTCGTTTTTGGTTGCCTTTATTGTTGCTGGCTCAACTGGTTACTTAATATGTAGGAATCTGGAGAAAAAATGTCTTTCACGTTCATGTTTGCACCATGCAACAATCTGCGAGTCACTCTGGTGAAGACAGCACGATCAGGGTTGATGTTAGCAAAGTCCTCGAAGAACAAATTAAACCTAGAGAATTTAGAACCTGGTTTGAGGTTTAAAAAGCTTCGAAGCTTTTCGACAAGGTGTATGTTGTCAGCTAGAAAATCAGATATATTGTGAGAATCGAAATCAAGCAAGGATGAGCCAAATGCGAAGTATGAATGTGTGGTGTTTGTATGTACTTTTGGAAGCAAAATTATGAAGCAATAGGAAATCCCTAAATGATTGTTAATGCCTAGTCTACTAGATCCAAACGCACGAACCAGGACTGTCTGTAGTGAACGCGATGTTAACAACCATTTTATATGTTTCAAAACGATTTGAAAAGCGGATAACATACGATGATCTGGTGAGTGTTCGGTAAGAATTTAACTAGCAAGAATAACGTTTCGGATTTTGGTCTACAATCGGTGGCTTTTTCGAAGTTACAACAGGTTGAGAAGCTGATTATTATTCGGGGTGAAAAAATTGCCTGGTTACAAATTGCTTGTTTCAGTTCAAATAATGAAATTCCAATTTTTCGGATGCTTGTGATTTCTCCGTGGCTATAAACACGGTTGCCCGTGATTTATAAGAAAACTTTAAATAAATTTTTCTTGAACCAATGGTCTTATTTTTCTTTGCGAAGCATCTATTGAGACGATTAGGTAGCAAAGTAGAATGTTCCGTGACTGAGCATCGTAGTCGTTGTGTTTCGGATTTATATCGCTCATCTAATTGCTATAACCCTATGAATAAAGCTTTTTCCTCATGGTGTATTATGATATCTAGAAACCATAAGCACATTGCCTTCGATAAATTTATTTTTACTTTTTAAATGGCAGCAAATAGTGAGTCATTTGAGGCGATAGGATAATTACCTCTAAACGCCTTCGTGAAGAGATTAGGATATGTTTTTTTCGACTAGGAGACGATCTTTTTACCCACAAAGCTCTCAGGATGTCCACTTTTACTTTGTAATTTAAAGATAACGTTGAGTTGCTTACTGAGGTAGTAGCAATAGGAGATTACCTTCAGGGGGAACTACTTTTAGGTAGCTTTAGATAATGCGTCATAGAAGTAAGCAGTGTATGTTTTTGTGTCTAAATATATTAAACGTTTTAAAGCTGGTCAAATCGTAGTTCTCGCATATGAGTTAGTTTTTTAAATAATGAGTGTACCGTACTAGCGTTTACCTTGATTTGCATACCTAGCTCATAAACATTATGCATCCGTGTGGTATACATTTAAGGCTAAGACACTGTGTGATGAATTGGTCCGAGGTACTTAACGTCAGACTTGTTTTCTGTACCACTCTCATCAATTTTGCAACGGTCATGGGAATTAACAGCCTCATCTAACTTTCTTTTACATCGGAAACTGAAATTGGCAGTCTGACATTTGGAAGGATTTAGTTTAAAAGCATTTTCTGACTTCTGAGAGAGAACTGTTCATCTTAGTACAGTGTAGATGCGAATTAAAAGACACTGGAATAGTTAGTCCGAGCACTTGACATATTTCATTTCGTATGCATATGTACATTAAGTTCGTCAAACAAAAATACAATTGGTAGTGGACGACTATAATGGAGAAAATGTTGTGATGCAAGACTGCAGCTGCATCTAAAGTACTTCTACTGTGTTTATAGGCGAATTATTTGAGATCGTTAAAGGCTTTAAGTGAAGGTTGAAGATTAAGTAAGAGTAACTTTTCCATAGCTTTTAGAAAAGGAGAGGTAATAGCAATAGGTCTAAATTTAAAGCATGTTCCATTAAACGACTTAGGTATAGGTACAGTTTTAAAGTCCTTCCAAACGGCTGGCACAACATTTCTGGAAAAAGATTCACTAAATATTCCATGAGAGGATAACACAGAATATCTGCACTTTTTTTAAGAATTATATATATATTTATTCCTGTTTATGCAGGAACATACCAATTGTACAGGCATGGATAATTTATTATATAAATTACAGTTTGTTTGTTCAATCTAACATTAGAGTCAGTCAGAACAGTCTGCAAAATAGTCTGTCTGTTTAACACATAAAGAGATATAGAAATATTGTCTTCGCATTAACAAAAAACCCAGACTTCAGATGAATGTAATACAAATATCTGGGAAAAATAAAGCTTGAAGTCAATTCTCCTATAAAACTTTGTTGTGTACAGCATCCGTGAGATAAAGTTTATTGATGTATTATTTTGATTCAATAATGTATTTATTCCATTTTTGTCAGCAGTCTTATTGTAGTTTTATAATAGGAAAGAAATTTGATCTTTGATACGAAAATTAGATAAGGTAATGTTAGATTGTTTTACTGCATGGAATGGGGCCGAGGTCGATTCTAGAACTATCCATTTGCGCCATTTGCGTCAGCATGGCAGACCGTACATGTAAGTTGAGTAATACATTGAAAACTACTTGAAAACCAGTTGTTTCTTTATATCAGATCAAGAATAATCCTTGTACAGAATGTTAGCCAGCGTTTTCAAGTGGTTGCATCGGATCGTTCATGGAATTTGAGTTTGAATTTATATAAATGGTCATTTCAGTTTAGATGTTGGGTTGTTCGACCTCGACCAGGAGGTATATAGAAGATTACGCTCAGCGGGGAGATAAAGTATGTAAATATGGAAAGAACATTATTATTTTATGTACATATAAATGTTTATAAATGTATATCATTGTATAGTAAACACTACCCATAATCTAGTTGTTTTTTATGTAATTTTGCGAAGTCTTAGAGTTTATTTAGTGTCGTAATATTTAATAATGAGTCTAGGCGTTATAGTGTTCTCATAGCTCATGCGTTTTGGAAATAAGTGGTGCGGTGTGATTGGCATAGTCATTGGGATGAAGCAGTTTATATAGCAAGCGTTTGAAGGTTATAATAGAGTGACAGGTCCTTATTTCTAGGGGTAAACTGTTCCAGATCTTAGAGTACATGACTATGAAGAAGTTTGCACGGAGTGTTGTCTTACAGTTTTTCCTAGATACTGTGCACGTTTGGTTGCGAAGGTTGTAAGAGCCTTCCGGTGAGAACACGTGGCTAGGCAAACAATCTGGAACTAGGCTACAAGAAGGGTCCAACGACTAGAGATATTTTAGAACGTTATTTGTATTGAAACCGAGGAAGCAACTCTTATTAACACTTGTGACAACAGAAACCTTGGCATTTGTGGGATAATGTATTAATGCCTTGTTTACCGTACACACATCAAATGAATAGGAAATACTGGAGGTGGTTAGATGCATAAAGGCGTGAGTTATTTAGTATTCATTAAGAAGATATGCAAACACCGCAGTTATTGATTATAGAAATGATGGATATTAGATAACATCACATGATGCAACGGCATATTAGAAATAGGTGGAAATTGTTTCTTTGCTCACTGTCAAATACACAGTCTATTTGATGATGTCACTGCATGTTAACAGATTAGTGAAGTAGCTATCAAGCCTAAGTTATTACATTTACTTGTACTTCATACTTGGCGTTTAACAGTATACAGACTTGCAACTGGCTAGATAAGGCGATTTTAGCGTATCGAACAGTACAGAATTATTGTTCAACTTGCTAAATCCTACTTAGTTTTTACAATGTGCTACTGTATAGAAACAGACACGAAATCTTACGAAGGGCTAAAGTAACAGTCTCATAATACTTTAGTAAATCTCCATCCCACTAACTAAGCGTAACGTGCATTAATCCGATTTCACTTATTACAAAAGCATATAGTATAACGATGCACTGAAAAAGTCCAGATGAAGTAGAATTGAAGAGTATATTAAACATTTCAATAATTTACAAAAGAAAATCTCGATGAAGCGTATTAACGTTAGTTTGACCAAATGATATTTCCTCTGATGTCATATTCGACAACCTCCGTATGCCTGAAAAAAATAAAGCACATGTAAGGACTAGCACAACATAAAGTTGTAAAAGATTATTCTACATATAAGCATACACTATGAATACACTGATTCTGTCAATACTAAGTAATATCTCATGCAAATGAAAGTATTTGTAGTTTACAGCTGGTTTTTATATTGGCACTATAAGCATCAATAGACCTCAACTGTTTTCCAGTATTAAAGGATTATACGCAAATATCAAGACAATCTTTGAAACTTCCATACTATTGAGGCGTCATACTCTCATCAACCTTACTTGCAGATCAACTTCACACCGAATACGTTTACATTAAATGAGGTATTGCAAATGTGTAACTTAGAAATTGATCCATAATCTCAGTAATGTCTAATGAGCATAGTTTTATGAATCCTACAGAAATTATACTCTCACATTAAGGAATCTGTAGCCATCAAATATGAGCTGAACATGCGTCAGCTCTAAACAGCTATGCACAGTGTTAGCAGCATAGAGAAACATTGAAAATATTGTAAGATACGCAGACCTGTTGTATTGATGAGGATAACAATGACATATAATGCAACCTAAACTTTCACTCGTGATGCGGCATCTGTACTGCTTCATGTCAATGGAAAATTCAGGAAAAATTCATCACCATTATTGGTGATCAAAAACTTTGCAGCATTAAGTTTACAGTGTCAGTGAGAATGGCATAACAGACAGTAGATTGATAGTAATAGAGCTGACTAGATTCAGTTCTCATAATCGACACATTCCATGTGTATAGTAATACTATACACTGAATTAATGCACTAAGCGGCACAGTAAGGAAATTTAAACGAGTGATTGCCTTCTCCACTGCACTGCACTTGCAATAATCACGACAACCACCTACGTCTGTTAGCCAAGCAGACAGTGGCACAATATTAATAAAGTTGAGATATTTTTTATACATTGAGTCCACATAACTCATATTGCGCTACACCAAACAGTGCAAATATACATGAAATATACTTAGAAATAACCTCTTAACTTACGATAATTTCTGTCCAAACACACATAGGGTGAGACACATCTACATGATTACTTCTATTCTCACAGGAGGTTCTGTTAGCATTTACAGGTGATTTCTAAGTACTGATAGAATTCTTTTGTCAAAAAGTACTGTTCTTCACAGGAACATATGCTGTATTGATATCCTGAGACGTGAAGTCTTCATTGAATGACACAATGCCGAAAGGTGCAGCTTCTAAATAAAGTAGACTATTTGTGTAGATGACATTACCTTCCAACTATCCTATCTTCCCCATTAAAGCGATATTTTGATACAGTTCGCCTGAAAAACTAATCGTTGCAGCCAAAATGCTATGTGTGTCGCAGTCAGATCACATGACGTGGACACCAACATAACTGGCCAGAAAATAGGAATTCCCATCAATTCAGATAACATATAACACAATTTTATTAAAAATTATTGACGAAAAAATTTCCAAGTGAAATTTTAACAGCTGTTCTAGAACGTGACATTTAACGTCCACCGTGAATGCATCTGTGCCATAAACAAAGACTTGCAGACATATATCTAGTAGTTCTTCTAGCTGACTGTCAACGAATTTATGAACCAACACCAGCTTTTCATTTGACCGACCCAAACACATTTGGAACCTTAACATGTGCTGGCTAACATTATCCCTCGAGGAAGGCGATGGCTTGGTATGCCATCACGTGTTATAGCCATCTCAACCTATTCAGCTTCCCTACCTTGAAGACTAACTTACCCTCCCCACATAAAAATTTATGCGTAACCTCAACAGCAATCACCATATTATACTGCTTCACTCATGAGATAGAACACAGACACCTATAATCCAACACCTGTATTCCTTTCATATTTTTCAGTATCAGGGGTTACTTCTCGTAGTCTAGGTGTACAGTATCATCAGCAAACTGTAAGTTGATGATGATAAGTCTCTAAAGTCATTTATAAACTATCCTACTGATATATGTGTGACTGGATTGAAATGATACAAGGACGACAGTTTAAGAATTCAGCCTTGTGTTACATCCCAATCGGAAAAGTGTTTTCTCGGATAATTCGCAAACAGTAATCACTGAATAGAAAACATTCTGTAGAATTTATGAAACTCATTAACTGACGCAATACTTTTGCAGGCATTATAGTGTTTCCTCAATAGAGCGAGATTTGTATATTTCGGCTGCATAAAACGAGTAAGTGGTATCCTGGCAATACCAATGACTACAACAAGTCTTGGAATTATGCACTACAACTTTTACTGTACCGAATACTCCAGCGGATTTGAAATAAACACTTGACAAATATCAAATTTATAAAGGAAGTCAGTAAGATTTACTAAACTAAAAGCGCTTTCGGTTTACATCGGAGTTCTCCATGCCAAATTTATTCATTTAAGGGCCTACACAGTTTACAACTTCAATTAAATAAAATTGACGTGGAAGAAATTCCATTCTTCATTACTAAACTTAATGATTATGATAATGTTTTTTATTCTAGAAACATGAGCATTCGTAATGTTTCACTTTATTTAAATGCAGTTATATACAGTTGCACTAAGAAATCAGTGCGACTCGATGCACAATAGTATATGCACAAATAAACTGAAAAATAATGTCCTCCTTACCTTCTGAACAACTTTTCCTTATTACAGGATGATAACTTTCGTTCACGGATGAGCCTGAGTAGTCTATGAAATCACAATATTACATCACTATAATCTTCCCCCAAAACCAAGGCCACTTGAAACCAATACCAACACAGCAACAAGCGTCATTGAGGGGATATGCAATAAAGTCGCTCTACACTTTCAGTAATGATAATGCATATTTATTTCTATCCATGTAGGACACAACAAATTTACATGCATGGATAAGTGTTATTTAAACTACATAAATTTTGTTTGTGGTGAATTTACATGGTTGCTGTCAGTTTTGTCTCAAATATTTGGAACAACCTGCTAGTTTATCATTCAATGGAGCACATACAGAAATATTATCTCCACATTAAGAGAAAAATACATTTATGTGTTGGGTGGATTACAAATACTTGGGATAAAATAAAGCTTGAAGTCAATTCTCCATAGAACTTTGCTCTATACATCACCGAATTTCACCCTTGATTTATATCCAAATTGGGTATTGATTTTAAAAAGGTGATACATCTGTATAATTTTGCCAGCATTTTCATCGTAAGAAGCGTCAGAATTGATGTACTTGATATCGGACATAAACATGCAGACTTGTTTTACTACGCTGAGGTCAACTATATACGTGGCTACATGCTGTTCTGTGCGAGTAAGTGGATTGGCATGTAGAAGATTGTCTGTCGACCATTTTAGATCATGGATACTGCTTGTATAGGATTTTATACAGCGTCCTGATATGGTGACAGTGGATTTCACAAGGATGCTGAGTCATTACAAGCCAAAACCTTGAAGAATGATATGCTATATATAAGTAAGTGGCTTCCAGGCCTGTACAACTTCAGTCTTACTGTGGAGCTATGCAATTTCCGCTACAAGGCAAATAGGACAGAAGAGGTGCATAGCTGAAGAAAGAAAAAGTATGTGGACATGGATATGTTTATATATGTGTTCATATGCGTTGACCATTCCTGTGTAGTAATCCTATTTATTCCTATGAACTTGGTCTTTTTATACATCTATGCGACTAGTCAGTTTGTCATTTATCGAGTAAATATTTAGGTTTACTAGACGGCAAAGGTCAACGAATATGAACATATATATACAAACATTAAGGTGCTATCCTCGTCCACATACTTTTTCTTTCTTCAGCTATCCACCTCTTCTGTCCTATTCGCCTTGTAGCGGAAATTGCATAGCTCCACAGTAAGACTGAAGTTGAACAGGCCTGGAAGCCACTTACTTATATATAGCATATCATTCTTCAAGGTTTTGGCTTGTAATGACTCAGCATCCTTGTGAAATCCACTGTCACCATATCAGGACGCTGTATAAAATCCTATACAAGCAGTATCCATGATCTAAATTGGTCGACAGACGGCTTTCTACATGCTAGTCGACTTGCTCGTACATGCAGCTGACCGCGGCGTAGTAAAACAAGTCTGCATGTTTATGTCCGATATCAAGTACAATTCAATTCTGATGTTTCTTACGATGAAAATGCTGGCAAAATTATTAAAATATATCGCTTATTTGAAATCAATACCCAATTTGGATATAAATCAAGAGTGAGATTCGGTGATGTATACAGCAAAGTTCTGTGGGGAATTGACTTCAAGCTCTATTCCTCACACATACATGTATTTTTCTCTTAATGTGAAGATAATATTTCTGTATTTCTTAATGTGCTCCATTGAATGACTAACTAGCGGATTGCTCCAAATATTAGAGACAAAACTGACAGCAACCATGTAAATTCACCACAAACAAAATTTATGTAGTTTAAATAACACTTATCCATGCATGTAAATTTGTTGTGTCCTACGTGGATATGAATAATTATGTATTATTGCTTATATTATTGTAATCATTATAATAATTATTGTAAGATCACTTGTATTGAAAACGATTGAAGTAATACAGAAGAACTAATGCAAAATAGACTGAACGCATTGGAGTTGTCCTCATATCCACGCTCACTGGGTCATTAGGAGAGTAGGTGATGTTAACGCAAAATGCGATATATGCTGAGGTAAGTTCTTATGCTAAAACCCCATAAAGTATTTGTTTTGCTCAGAGTAAAATCAAGTCTAAACAGCAATTCAATCATTGAAATGAAGAAGTACGTTTCGGGACCAAAGTCTTAATGAAAGGATGATTGAGCGAAGCAAGCAAGGGTTCGTGTACGAATAGACGTAACATGACGGTGTAGCAAAATGATGCAGACGATTTGCAGCCAGCTTTCTGGATAACGAGTCGACCTAAACAAGAACGGGAATGTCAAATGCAGGTCACTCAATTTGGACACAGAAAGGACCAGTTGCCTAAATGTGAAAGGCTATACTTTCAAAGCGTTTTTTAAGCAATTCCTTTTTATTCTAGTTATAATAGATATTTTTGAAAACTAACTCAACTTCTTGAAAAATATCACATGAATTTAGTAAAACGAAATTTTGAAATACAAGTCTGAAATAATAATAGTAAAGCTATATATCAGATAATCAGTGAACTCAATATGACGGAAATTTTCGGTGTATTTAGTTTCAAAATATTTCCTCTTCATACAGAATTCTCAAGTAAAGCATTAATCTGAAGTACATCGTAATACGTAGCGTTGCAGCATATGAAGAGAGGATCAATTCCGTTGTATTTTCCTTCAATTTCTTCGAAAGTTTTCATGGCGTAGTGCAAGAAACTGATTAAGTATGGGTGCGAGTTCGTGTAGTGGTCATATGATATAACTGCACGATTAAAACTGTAGGAAGTTTAGGCGAGTAATTTTAGCAGATCCTCGGATATGTGTCGTGTGTGAATGCAGCGTGAGTATCTAGATGAGCAAAGGAAGATAATTATGCATGTAAACGTAGGTGTGGAAATGAGAGTTAGTATCGGCTACAAAACCTAGATACAAGTAAAGAAGAAAAAGAAGTACATTGCGTTTACTATGCAGGTAATTAGGAAAACAAAAATTGACACTGAGGGCGTGATAGTAGTAAAACTAGCTGGATGAAACGGTTCTAAACAGAAAGTTGAGGTTTGTCACTGTTAGAATGCTAAAGCTCCGGTTGCGTGGATAAGATATGAGCGAAAGGTCCTAATCGTACTTTACATATGACTCTGAATGCAGCCTCTGTTGATACTACCTATTCAGAAGTGGTGAGTTCCAAAAATGAGCTGTTGACTGTTCTGCGTTCTTTTGGCAACCATGCTGGTAAGAGTTCATGGGCACATCTAAACAATATCTTGTTGTCTGTGTGCCTTGTGTACTTGGCTATCATGAAGTGGTAGGATCAAATTGAAGTTGCCAACAACGCGATCTAGTCTTCGATTTTTTAGTGAACAGGAGTAGGTGTAACGTTGTGTTGCGTTCTCCCGACAGTTTATTTACTACCTTAAGGCAGCAGTTAACGTATAGGTGTAAAATAGGTGGGGCAGAGTCTCCAACAATTCTTGTATGCACTTTAGAATATTATTCCCTTTTAGTTAGCGTTATATTTCTCGAACAGATAATTGAGTACGTTTCGCGTGGAATGGCAATAGCACAACTCTGCAACCATTCACTTTTATATCTCCAGTAACTACTAGACCAAACTGTGTTGAGATCTATCGGGTACAATCTGCTGCAGAATTCTGTTAAGCATATCGTTATCATAAATAGAAATCGCTTTGTTCAGATGATACTGACTCACCTAACTCAACTGAATCAAATGATATAGTGTTAAAGAGGCAAACCATAAGGGTGGGATGATTCGAAATCCAATTATATTTTGAAATACGTGTGATTCCCGTCAACACTTATGCTTAACTTCCAATCTTCTTTTCTCTTAAACCTACAATCTAACGCTGGAAGCTCCCATTCTTGACTTCCCAATGCATAAGTGAAGCTAGGGTCGCCTAAGTTCACACACGCACGTATTCAAACCGATATTTAGATTTCGGGTCATCTCACCCTATGTCAGCAGAAATAGGGCTGGTGAAATGTCTAAGTAATAGGACAGGAAAGTTAAATGACACCAAGGATAATCTAAAACAGGAAACGAGGCATATAAGAGAAGTCTTGAAGCTTAATAATTACCGCGATAAATTAATCAGGTAGTATATAGGAAACTGTAGAAATTAAATTAATAATGATGAGATGCATGACATGGTAGCACAGAGTCATGACAACACACCAACAGTAAGGAATTCAGAACACCGACAATGCTCCCTTGCAATGAGGGGACCTTGGGAACTCTACATTGTATTCTTAAAAAGTCAGGAATATGGTTAGTATTCAAACCCGCTAACTCATTCACAGAAAAGATGTCGGTTAAAGGATGCTGTGGAGCCCATTAAATAAGACAATTCAGTTTATCTATTACTCTGCATTGAGTGTCAGGTCAAGTATATTAGTGAAAGTAGTAGAACGGAGTTAATTAGACAGGTAGAGGACAAAAGCATAGCAAAACCTAAATTAGTTGATATATGTGTAAAACTTGGGCACTGTGGTAGTAAGTAATTCCATATCTGCCTGGACAGGTGTTGAGTCATTCCTATTACATGTATTTGTAGTTGATTCGATAAACAAAGCTTCTGTTATCAATCTCTCCCTATACCCTGTGACATTAGATTTTAAAACTGTCATCCTATCCCGTCCTATTGTATGGTTGTGTGTAATTCCGTGTAGTGAGTGCTATAGCTGAAATATTCTCTAGATTTCTTATCTTATTCGGGTCAACTAATCTAGATTTTGCTAAGTTTTTATGTTCAGTTAGTCTGACGGCCCATGTTCTACTAGTTTGACCTATGTATTTGACCTGACAATCATCGCATGCCAGGGTATTAGATAAACTAAATTGTTTTGTTTTAAAGGCTCCACAGGATTGATCCTTTAACCGACAAAGCTTGTTTCTAATTGGGTTTGTGGGTTTGAATGCCAGCCACTTTTATTCCTGCCTTGTTAAGAATTCGCCGTATAGTGGTTTCCGAGGTTCCTTCCTTGTATAGAATTACTACTGATGATTTAGATTCTTTATTGTTGGTGTCGTCATTAATATTATTATTATCACTATTATTGTTATCATCACTATCGCTAGTATCATTATTTACTTTACTTTTACATTTCCTTACGTATTTCCTGACTAATTTATCCGGGTAATCATTAAGTTTCAAGGCTTCTTTTATGTGTGTCAGTTCCTGTGATCCAGTAAATAATACTGTTTCACTGTGTGATATTTGTAATAAACAAACTAATATGGAATTACTAAATTAGTTGAGCCTAATAAGATAAAGCAAATTATTATTATTATTATTACTATAAAGGATCTGGAGAATTGTTTAGCCATTGCTTTTTACTTTCTTCTTCTCTGCCTCTGTGTGCTACATGGAGGGAGTGTGGCGACTCGCACTACTGCAAAGCTACATATTGAAACGATTCAGTCAGAAGGTTAGTCGAAGTTCAGCCTCAAAGAAGGTTTTCTTCAGTGAGTATGACAGGCAGGCGCTTTCGCAGCACTTGTACCGATGAATCACTATTAGATTGTAGATTCGAGTAAAGAAGTCATCTAGAAGCAGAAAATGTGAGAGGTTTTAGTGGCACAGACTTCATGGATTTTGTTATGAAACGCCCAGAGTAGCCATTTCCAAGGGTAATTCCTTAAGAGTGTTCAACTCCTATTGAATAGTGTCAGGGGGGCGAATACACAGTTGCTTCTGCTGTTCACTGAATGGATCAGATCTTACCTTGTATATACAGGCACCCAACTATGAAAGTCACCTGGCCATTCCATGTCGACTTTCAGTAGACAGATCTATTAACTGTTCCACCTTGTTCACATCCTGTCAGTTAAATGTCCAGAAATGATATTTTTGAGTTGGACTCCTTGTCTAATGTGAACTTGATTACAGGCCTTGCCTAGGAGGTGTAGAAAATGATCCAGGATTTCGTCCATATTCTCTTCATTACTAGAGCTAATGAGTATGAATGAAACTTCTGCAAACCACAGAAGCAATAGCAATTCACATGATAAATGTCAAACTTTGCAAACACAAGTTTGTTCAGTCACAAAATCCACAATGCAGCTGGTCTGTCTTTCTCTAAAATAATAATGATAGTCGTAATAGCTTTATTCTGCAAAATACGTTAACACAATATACAAAATTTTCAGCGTAGTTTATTGCGCAATATTTTCTCTTCATCCAGGAGCCTTAAGTAAAACAGCCGCCTCCATCATGTTTTTTTTCCTTCGCGTTCCCCAGTGGAACATAGGGCTTCAAGCTAGAGGCCTGAAGTTTCTGTAGCGGTGTTTATTTTACAGGATGGGGTTGCTATCCTCATGCCCAACCTTTCCTCTTTACCAGCATTATTTCTGGCTTAGCGAGATAACGGAGTGCGTCGGCCGGGGGTCGAACCCAGAACCATGTGCATGGTCGGCGAGCGTCCTAATCGCTATATCACCGACGCACAGTACATCGTGTTACGCGATGCTATTCAATCTGAAGAATACAAAAATACTCCTTTATGGTAGTTTTCTATTGTTTCCGAGAAATGCGCACAGGGAGGTTGAAGGCTGATTAAAACTGTGCATGACTACATCTGGTAATCCAGGAACATAAACGAATGATTAATAACAGCAAGAATTAGTGAAAATAAGATTCATTGTTTCGGATGGTGATTCAAGTAGCCCAATGACTAAAGCATGCAGGCCGCACTTTTTTTTAGAATCGGATACTCAATTTCCCGGTGTTTTTGCCTTATAATTCGATTGTTTTCTTGCCTCATCTCCTGTTAAATTCTTACCCACGCATTACCACTGTTGTTATCTTGACTCTCGTTTAACTTTATTTTAAATCTACACAATCATGTCAGTTATTATTATCATTATTGTATCCTTTAATTCCTAGAGGAACATAGGGCTTCAACCGTGCATCTCCATTGCCTTCGGTTCTCTGCTAGTCTTCACCTGGCTCCATGTCTGCCCACACGTTTTCATCTCCTCTTCACATGACCTCCTCCAAGTCACCCTTGCACTGACGACCAACTTGCCGCTTCCCTTTTGGGTTCCACTCATGGGCTTGTCTAGTGATGTCATTTGATGGTTTCTTCAGAGTCTGACCAGCCAATCCATCTCCATTTCTTCCTGCCTATTTGTTTCACAATCGGTTCCTGCTGGGTTGGTTCGCTCATTGCCAGAGATCTCTGTTGCTGATCTTTTCTGGCCGGCCATCTGATCTTGAGTATTGAGCGAAGACAACTGGTAATGAAAGTCTGTAGTTTGTTTGAGATGCTCTTTATGACGCGCCAAGTCTCTGATCCGTATAGTAGCACTGACTGACTTCACAGTGGAGTTGAAAATCCGGATCTTATTTTTCATGCTGAGTAGTGCTGTTGACCTCCACACAGACTTGAGAGTAGTGAAAGCTTGTCTTACTTTTCCGATTCTCGCTTTGATATCCTCGTCAGTTCCGCCTGTAGTTGAAACGATGCTTCCCAGGTAGGTAAAAGAGGTTGTTTCTTTCAGATTGCTCCCATTTATGCTGATTGTTGTCAGTTACATTACCTTATTTAATTTTATTTTAGTGTCTACTCGATTAGCGCTTTTTGCATTATGTAATTTGTTATCTAGAATTAATTATCCTACTTACAAGAAAACCAGGTGCTGGCATAAAAAGAAATTTGCATAGAAAAAGCACTTGGACAGGACAATATACACACATTTTCACAGCTTCGTTCCTATCAATTACAAAAGAAATTTAGTGAAGACCCTCGGCCACAGAGTTAGAGCTATATGCTTAGGAGAAGTAAATGAAGATGAATTAAGCATTGTATGTGATATTTTGATTGAAAATGGCTATCCCGACAAATTTTTCAAGGAACACATGACAAAGAAAGCGGCGGAAAAGGACTACTCACATTCTGTAAAGAAGAAGCCTTTATATATACGACTACAATTCATGGGCGTTATACCAAGCGAGATAATTACAAAGAAATTAAGAAAATCAGTTCAAAGAACTTTTAATGCTGGCGAACTACACGTATTATTCTCTCTCTACACGACCGATGTTGCTACCTCGACTGGAAAATGAAGTACCTAGACTAGCTAGCCACTTCAAATTGTATCTATCAATTCAACTGCGCTTGTGATGGAGCAAGTTATATTGGCCGTTCCTCTAGGAACTTGATTTTTTGTGCTCGAGAACACCTCTCACTATGGCTAAGTAAAGGTGTATTTAAAACTATTAACAGCTCGATATTGGACCATCTGGTGCAAACCGGTCACAAAGCCAGCGTAGGAGAATCCTTCTCTATAATATATCGGGTGCCTAACAAAATACCAAAATCATCGAAGCACCGCATGTTCAAAAGAAACAAGTCCAGCCCCTATTACTTCCCTGGCCCTCAGTATAAACTATAAACTCATGAATTTGTAATAAAAGCTTTCCTGATTTTTCTGACATTCAGCTTATTTTATGTTGACGCTATTCAGCTGTAATCTATCAATATTTGCAATTAATAGTGCTCTCTGAGCTGGTTGGTTTAGTTGCGGAGCTTTCATCGTCCTTCTGGACAACATCTTCAGCGCAATATTTAGCTCCGCAACTAAATCAACCAGCTCAGAGAACACTATTAATTGCAAATCATCCACCTGAGCTACAAATCTTTTCTATTATTGATTGGATGTTATTTAAACAACATTTATTTGGTTCATAACATTAATTCATTCATTCACTATAATGTATTTATAATTGCAGAGCCTGATGATGAATTTATCGAGAAGAGCACTCTTTGTTCAGTGTCCATTCTTTTGAAAATTTTAATGGGCATTTTCAATCAGTTATCCAGAATTCACAATTCTAATAACACATCTTGAGAAACATTCCTTTTATTGTTAAGAGGGTGTCTATATACACATATATACGATTGTACAGCTTGAGAATGATATTTTAGGGGCTGTGGGTGTTGACGTTAACGAATAGTGCGATTTATATTAACGCAAGATATAATACCCATAACGTCAAAAGTTTCCATACCGTGTAGACCAAAGAAAAAAGCGAAACACCAAAATGATCGTCCACATTACGAAGTGTACTTCGGGACCAAATCAGAATGCAAGATGATTGCTTGACTAGCTAGGGATCGTGCCTAAACGAATGAACGAACTTAACATAACGCGTGCCAAATGGCAGGGATGCTTGACCTGAAGACATCAGCTAAACAAGTCGACTTAAAAAGTGAGGATCAGCATTCAATGTTCAGTTATGAATGCTGTGGCTGATAATTTTGGGGAATCACCTACCGCTACAATATCGTTAAAGAAAGAGCAACTCTACACTGAACGCTTTTTCGTCTAATTACCAACTGAAGAAAATCTAGCGTAAAATAGTCAACCGATTAATCGTATTGAATCAGTTCCATATCCACTACAGTTGATGACACTCGAGCTCTGTCCTTTAGAATTAGGAACTATTAAAAACTACTACTATCGCCAATGATTTTCCTGATCGCAGTAGACTGGATAATGCGACAAACAGTGGGCAATGAGGAAACAGGCATAAAATGGACCCACACAAAAAACTTGGAGGATCTGGACTTCGCCGATGTGATATATGTCTGATTTCCCACAAACTGGAAGATATGCAAGCGAAAAGCAACAAGTTGGCAGAAGAAGCATACAGAGAAGATAGGCCTTCAGGTGAACATAGAGAAAACAGAGGTGATGAAGATTCCTGGGCAACACCACCAACAGCAACAACAACAACAGACAACAATCAGCATAAATGGGAGGAACCTGAAAGAAACAACCTCCTTTACCTACCTGGGAAGCATCGTTTCAACTACAGGCCGGCGGAACTGACGAGGATATCAAAGCAAGAATCAGAAAAGCAAGACAAGCTTTCACTACTCTCAAGTCTGTGTGGAGGTCAACAACACTCAGCATCAAAAATAAGATCCAGATTTTCAACTCCAATGTGAAGTCAGTGCTACTATACGGATCAGAGACTTGGTGCGTCATAAAAAGCATCTCAAACAAACTACAGACCTTCATTAACAGTTGTCTTCGCTCAATACTCAAGATCAGATGGCCGGTCAGAAAAGATCAGCAACAGAGATCTCTGGCAATGAGCGAACCAACCAGGAACCGATTGTGAAACAAATATGCAGGAAGAAATGGAGATGGATTGGCCATACTCTGAGGAAACCATCAAGTGACATCACTAGGCAAGCCCTTGAGTGGAACCCGAAAGGGAAGTGGCGAGTTGGTCGTCAATGCAAGGGTAACTTGGAGGAGGTCATGTGAAGAGGAGATGAAAACGTGTGGGCAGACTTGGAGCCAGGTGAAGACTCTAGCAGAGAACAGAACGCAATGGAGACGCACGGCTGAAGCCCTATGTTCCTCTAGGAATTAAAGGAAACAATGATAAATAATAAAAACAAACCAATGAATTTAGATCTATAAAATAAAAATGTGTTCGCCTTAACCTTAAATGAACCACTGTTGATAGACTGAAATTAATAGTCATCTGCACCTAGAGTTTTAAGCCTCATTTCAATCCGAAATACAATCTACTTTGCAGTTGTTTGACTACTCAGTCAGAAATAAACCCAATTGAATATTCCTCATCTTTATGTGAAAATTCAAGTTGTGGGCGATGTTATGTTATAAAACCTTTACGACACATTTTTAAAGCAATTAGTTCCCTCTTATGAACTTTGACAGAACAATAAGAAGACGTAATTTCTCTGACACATGCACTGTCCACTCGCGCATAAAAACGTGTTAGGTATTTTTCGACAGAGAAAGAAAGACCAGATTTTCAGTATAAAATGATATCGTCATTCTATTTCACGGGTTGCCCTCATCAGCTGCAGACTACCTGAAATTACAATGGTTATATAGATGATAATAACATACTTTAATGTCTAAGTGGTAGTAGAGAAGAAAAAATACTATAAAACTGACGCATCCAAAATGAAAGCATTACAATTTTTAGTTTAAGTTTTCATCATCAGTCTATATGCTTTCAAAGTAGAAGAGAGGGGGGAGGGGTAAGACAGAAAACAGAAAAAATTAATTAACAGAACAGTGTTAGCTTGTAGGTTCACATAGCAACTCAAAAAACAAAAGCGGTTACAGTTTATGAAAATAAGATTTGTTCAGTGAGTTGAGATCACTGAATTAGATGACTAATTAATGTAATCAAAATCGAAATTCAGTGATTTCAACTCACTGAACAAATCTTAATCTCATAAACTGTAACCGCTTTTGTTTTTTGAGTTGCTATGTGAACCTACAAGCTAACACTGTTCTGTTAATTAATTTTTTCTGTTTTCTGTCTTACCCCTCCCCCCTCTCTTCTACTTTGAAAGCGTATAGACTGATGATGAAAAGTTAAACTAAAAATTGTAATGCTTTCATTTTGGATGCGTCAGTTTTATAGTATTTTTTCTTCTCTACTACCACTTAGACATTAAAGTATGTTATTATCATCATCTATATATAACCATTATAATTTCAGGTAGTCTGCAGCTGATGAGGGCAACCCGTGAAATAGAATGACGATATCATTTTATACTGAAAATCTGGTCTTTCTTTCTCTATCGAAATTTATCAAGGGAACCAAATGTATGAAATTTTTGAAAAGACGTTAGGTAATTGTTTGTTCAGACGCATTCAAGGTACATGTACAGAGGACAGCATTGAAGAAGAAACATGAAGCCTCACTAGCATATTGTTAGATAAAAAGTATTCTCTGAAATTCACCCAGCTCTGGAGAAGCGTCTAACAAAGGGCTCCACCGATCCGGTCAAAGGTAATCAACAAAGTCTGATCACTAAACAAAGACTAATGCCGGCGCTTAACAGAAATTACGACGCAGCTTAAGTCACTTTCATAGAGAAAACGAGATCATAGAATCCAAACTTTAGATTCACATCCTACTGTGCTTACCAATTCACATTCATGTACGATCACACGTAGACAAGGACTAATCGGTCTCTGCAAGTTAGGCCTACAGAACCCAAGTGAAAGTGGCTGCAACAACAAATAAAATCAGAGGATACAATTAACACTGTAAATGGATGTCCAGGATCACAGAAACAGGTCACAAGGTTGTTTTTATTAAATCCTTTAAACCCATATACAAAACAAGCTTGGGTCAAATACTTAAATTCACTGAAGCCTTAACCATAAAATGGCTCAAATCTGTCACAACTATGAATCTGCCTTGGTAATACAATTCTAGGACGAGGATTCAATTCCATCGCTTGACTTGATTGGTATTAGTATTTTCCATATTTCCAGTATGAATGATGAGTCATTCCTATTGCATGTGTTGCGCGTAGACTCGATGATCAAGGATAGATAGAATAGAATAATCCTATTATGATTATTGTTAGGTGGGTGGTGCCTTGATATGATTATGAGTGGCAATAAATTGTGCTCGGAACGTGGTCATCAGTAAATATTACTGTATAACACTGTGAGACTTTATCTAAATAAATTTTACCTACAATGGAATTATACTCTACCGCCAAAGTGCACAAGTTTTATTCTTATATCGAGGATTCAATTCACCTAACAGTATTTTCACCGTCTTTTTTAATAACCCTATATTATTGAGACATCTTCCTGCATCTTATATGCGACCTTGACCTGTATTGTAATTATTTATCCTTCTTTAATGAGAATGCTAATCTATCAACTTTGATCACAGATTGGTATCAGTTAGCGAACCATAGAAAACCAACCGAGGCGTATTGGACAGCTGTTTCGCACTAGTTTGGTACTCATCGGTAGGACACACCCACTGACAGGGTCCGAACCAAGGACCTTCCGTTTAAAGGCAAGCTAGTAAATTATTCAGCCCCAGGAACTCGACCCCAATGGCCTATGAATTCCAACTTCTACCAATTCATGATTTTACAGTGACCACCAGCAGATATCATTGCTGGAGAGTATTTGCTCTCACTCTCAACCGGGTGGACCCCGCTGGCCACAACTTCTCACTAGAACTCAAGACAAATTCGTCCTGCAGTCAGTTACGAGCCAGTATCAGATTTGAAACAAATCAAATGCCTACAAATAAACAAACTGCTGGAAACTAATCTCTGAGTCTAGCTAGTTTGGAATGCCACTTATTCCAAGATAGATCTAGTCTAAAACCAATAACACCTGTAAATATTGATTAATACGAAACAGTTATTTCGTGTCAGTTTATTATACATCCTGCACACACTTGTTAGTGAATAATATTCGAATACAATATTGGGTCATCTTTAAAAGTGAACACACTGTATACCAAACACCTGTAATTTTCCGATTAAGAATGAAGTATAACAATCATCTAGAGTCACTGATTAGTGAGTAGTTGCCTTCATACCAGTCAGGAGTCAGGATATCCCTCGACTCCATCCCTAGCAGACTGTCTCATGACAAGACTTCAGAATGCTCCACTTAGGTCAACTACTTGTAATTTTCAATTGTATGCAAGTAGATACATGGATAACATCTTTATTATCTGTGATAATAGTCATCATCTTAACCAACTGTCAACATCACTGACACCCAGAAACAAAGTTTACTCTTGAAATAGAAAATGAACCTTAAAAATTCCGTTTCTTGATATTGAACTGACAAGAAGAGCTAGCGTAACTGTCACAAAGTCCATCATATAGGAAACCCAAATGGAACGGCTAGCTGACAAGTTTCTGCAGCTGTTTACCAATTAGTCATAAACGAAACTTAATGATATATCGTGCTACTCGCGTCCGACGATGCATCTGCAGCCCTCATTCTCTGGAAAAAGAATTGCACTTTTTGAAAGAAATCTAAATGTAAGACTGATATCCACCAAGATTTCGTGACAAGAACATCAAGCCAAAAATTCAAAGACAAGAGACGCTAATCGTGCAAAAAAGGAAACTTTACATGAAACTCTACTTCAAAGGTGACCTACTCAGGGACGTTCTAAAGAAGAGAATTTCGGCTTCTTTGAAAAAAGCTTTCTTTACAGCGACGCTGAGACTAGTGTTCTCCAGTCGCCCACTGGACCACTTCCATCTGTCTATATCAGTTCACCTGCTCTTGTGGAGCCAGGTAATATATTGGTCGTACAACGCGTATGTTGTCTAAAAGGCTTCACGAACACTATTGTGCATCGTTACAGAAAGGTAACAGTGGCTCTATGAGGAGTGACATAATTGAACACCTTGTCAACACTGATTGTTCTGTCTCAACAAACACCTCCTTCAAAGCAGCCCACAATACGCTTTCACCTTCTTTGCATCGCTGAAGCTCTAAACATTAAGATCGAGGGACCAAAGATATGCATACAAAAGAAAGTTATTCAACCACTTCTACTATCATGGTGACAACCTTATTGATTCGTAATAACTTGATTTTGTTTGTTTTCCAACTCTGTATAACTCTTGCGTAATTTCATATTTTCCTTCGTATCTACGTGCATCCTGGTTACAACTCGTTCATTAAATTATTCACCTTATTACGTAACTCAAATACCCTCACACTCAATTCACCTTATGCACCAACTAATACTGACAATTATCATTATGACAACTCATCGCTTTTGCTACCATCGTCTTTCATGAAAAGTGATTGTATACATAGATGCGATTGCACAGCTTAGTGAATGAATTCGCCGAAAAGAGACTCTTCCCTGAACTACGTACTTTCCTTTCGTTAATGTCTGGATGGCGATTATTAGTCACTGACAGTCTACAAGATATATGTTCGTGACCACCAGTGGGGTACAGCAGGTCCGGTGTGACGATAAATACTCACCAGTGATGACATTGGCTAGCGCCAGTCACACTATATCGTGAATTAACAGAAGTTAGTATTCATGGGCTGGCCACAGAGGTGTCACGTCCCAGTGGCTGGCTAAATGGTCTTCAAGCTCGCTAGCCTTGTTACTGGAAGGTCGTGAGTTTGAACCCTTGCACTGAGTGCGTACCAATGAAGAGTCCCAGTCCAGTACTCCTAGGTTTTCCGATGGTTCTCTAACCCATCTCACGCCATAATGAGATTCCGTAGCCAAGATACCTGTTTTTGAATGAAAGAAACTACGAAATAGAGATCTTCCTCTTATCCCAAGCTATTATTGTTTTGTTTGTTCATATATATTTGTGCTAATAAACACAAAATAGCTTATTAAAGCAAACACCACACCTCCTTAACAATAAACTAGACACTGTATGCATAGCAAAAAGACTGAGTGTTGATTGACGTTTACTAAAAGTTGCATATTGAAAAAATCTCTTTCTACAATCATCACTGTCACCAACATCATCATCATTATCAAGTGTAATTTTACCAAAATGAGTACTGTTCAAAAAAGCATCAACATTGATGAATTTTGTTAAATGCTCGGATAAGTCTGCTCATCACATCATTGGCAGCAGGGTGTGAAGGGGAGGGGGACGGCGAATGGTGTTGTACATTTATGATTGCCTTCTTCAATTCCATGCATTCAATCCCATTACTGTTAACATTTGTGAATCTATAGATTCCTAAAACAAACAAAATCATTAACATTACTCAACCACCAATTGAGATATACACATACCAATTCTGAGAGTACATCATTCAACTGTTTCTTAGCTGTTGTAGTATCCTAAAGAAAGAAAGAAAAAAACAACCCAGTGTGATTAGATTAGATTAGAGATTTAGAGTAAAATGATGATGAAATGTGCAAAAAACACAACAAAAACAAAAGAAGAAAAATAATGTTTACCACAGAAAGGCCCATATACTGGTCGACACGTTCAGATAGGAGTGCTCTGCGTTCTTTTAATTCTTTAATTTCCTAAACAAAAAATGTTATTGTGAGTGAAACATAATGCACACACACACACACGCACCTTGGACCAGGCAACTAGGACACGATGATCGAGTACTCTTCCAGTTGATGCTATAGATTTCTATAAAGGAGAGAAAAATGAAAAGTGAACAATAATTAACAATAATAATAATAATGACATGAATAAGGCATTAAGAAGACAAATTTCGCGAGATGATATCATTTACAACCGCTTTACAACTAACATGGTTAACCTACCATTCAAGGGTGACCAGATTATGCAGTTGACAGCTAGCTCAAAGACTTCGATCAGCCATCAAACGCACATTCTACGCCGCCACATCTCTTTTTCTCACTTGCCGAACATTTTCGATCCCTGTACCTACGATTAAAGGACGAAATTCTGTGGACTCCACTTCAAACTGTATCTACAAGTGCACCTGCAGCTGCGGTGACACCTATATAGGTAGAACCAATAGAATGTTCCAATGTCGTCGTCGAAAAGAACATGTTCCAAAATGGCTACTAAATCATATAGATAATCCCAATGCGAGTAATCTGAATAGAAATCCAGCAACATCATCCATTGCAAAACACTTATTAATGTCAGGTCACAAAATCAATATTAATGACTGTTTCACAATTATTTCACATAACTCTAATTCAGGGTTGGTTATTGAAGGTGATGGAAGCACTTTGGATTAATCACATACAGCCTAAACTGTGTGTGCAAAAAACAATAGACTTCAATCTTCGCCTACCATGGACTACTTGACCTATTTAAATGATGATTGGTCATTAGTATGTACTTTTGTTTTTTATTTAACTGAGTAATTGTCATGAACTTTATTTTATTATTGTTAACCATGTTAGTTGTAAAGCGGTTGTAAAGAAACTACGAAATGATATCATCTCGTGAAATTTGTCTTCTTAATGCCTTATTGAAATTTATCAAAGGGATTAATTGTTTTAATAATAATAATAATTTTCTATAGTTTGGTTTGTAAAGGTTAGTTTTGTTTTTACGAGTTGATCACGGATTGTGATATCAGTTAGAGAACCATTGAAAACCAATCAGGGAGTACTGGACAGCTGCTGTTTCATCCTAGTGGGTGCGTACTGCCGATGACTCCTGAACTAGGCTGATGAAACAGCTGTCCAGTACTCCCTGGTTGGTTTCCAATGGTTCTCTAACTGATATCAATCTGTAATTAACTCGTAAAAATAATAATAATAATAATAAGGTACTTACGCTTAGAGATTTATTTTGTTGTGACAAAGATTTTGACATTTTTGAATACCTTTCTTTAATCAATTGTAAAGAACGCATTTCTGATTTGACACCATCTGGAGATAGACGATACTCTTTTGAGAATCTACAATTAAAATGTTTTTTTTTTGAAACGAATGAATCTGTTTTATTTATTTGTTTAAGTAATCGTCTATCACTTCGTTCAATAAGCCATGCATAATGTTAAGGTTAATGACATTCCAGGAGTTGTCTAGACCAATTACTGTTCCTTCGCCTAATTTTTTTTACAAATAAAGGGAAAACTGTTTTCACTTAACTTTGGACTTTCATTGAAGGCTTTTAATGATCCTAAACAGTTTGCTTATAAACGTAGTAGGTGTACTTTAGATGACGCTATCGCCTTACATAATAATATTGTCTCTAGTTTAGACAGAGGTGCCTTCGACTCTTTACCTGGTCTTCCTCTGTCAGACAAGCTTGTCATGCAACACAAGCAGGGTGTTGGATGAATAAATGGCTGCATTCTTATGTTCCTGTATATAACGTGAAGTCTTCAACTGCTTTACTTTTTCTAACCGGTGTTCCTCAACGTGCTACTTTTTTTCACATAACTTGCCCCAGTCTGATGAAGCCGATTTTGTTAAGTATGCCGATGATCTGACTGTTTCTATGCCGGCGGTTACTTCTCAGTGAGACTGTTCCAAAATGAATAACTTCTTATCATAAATTAATCAGTGGTCCTTCCTTGTCAAATCGTATTAAGCTTAAGTCCTTCCAAATGTCAGGTAGTTAATTTTACTTTTAGACGCAAGTGCCATTTGCATGAACTGCTTAGTTTGCATGATTCTAGTATTACGGATGGCACAGAAGTTGAGACTAAGTCGAATGTTAAATACATTGGATTGTGTATTTCCTTTGATCACCTTTCCTGGTCTTCCTGCATCATGTTAGTTTACAGAGAGATATTTCGTTCGACGTTCTGTGTAAGTCTCTACCTTTACAGCTTGTTAGTTATTGTATTCTACCTACTTTGCTTTATTGCTCCCCCCCCCCTCCTTAATCTTTCCTCAGCTACTTAAGAAGGACTTTGTTACATTTCAAATGGCATCAGAAGCTCTCAGTGAGGCGAGTGGGGTGTGGTTACACCAATTTGTTAACACTGTTGTAGATAAACACAAGAACTCGTGCAAAAAATTAATGAAATCCTCCACCCAATCAAATAAACAAAATCCCTACAAAACCAATACTTGAAAATTCATCTGATGCTAACTACCGAGTGGTTCTATTCATGCAGTTAACCTTGGAGTTCTAGTGGAAAGCTGTGACCAGTAGGGTAAAGCAGGTTGAAGGTGAGGCAGTAACTCATAGAAGAGGACAATGTGAAGTCTGTCTGTCTTTCTGGATTCAACATGGAACTTGGCACCGAAGTGCAGCAGTTACAGTTGCCACATTCCAAATAGCACACAAAGGTAGACAAGAAAGTGAGTGAAGAGAATCAATAGAGTTTTGACAAGTATAAGAGTGAAACAGAATGAGTAATGCTACAAAGGAATATGAAAGATTAAAGAGACTGAATACATCTGTGTAAGCCATTGACAACAATTTTGAGCCATGTCACCTATTGTCTCCAGCCACTGATTTTTAGAGTCCCGAGGGCCCCAACCCGGAAGTCTCCATCTCCCTACCTGACTCAGTTTAACTGTCAAGGATTTCATGGATTGATGCCATGTTTTTGTTTGGCCACAGCGGTTAGGACGCTCGCCGACCATGCACATGGTCCGGGGTTCGATCCCCAGCCGACGCACTCCTTTACCTCGCTAGACCAGAAATAAAGCTGATAAAGAGGAAAGGTTAGGAATGAGGCTAGCAACCCCATCCTGTAAAAATAAACACTGCTACAGAAACTTCAAGCCTCCAGCATGAAGCCCTATGTTCCACTGGGAACGTGAAGGAATAAAAAAAATACAATCCATGGTACAATAATGAACCTCTGTAAGTTACCCTGATATTTCCCGACCGAAACCTGCTACCTTGACGTGGTGGTCGCGCTTGAACACCGCAATCACCCAACAAGCTATACTGGCTGAGACTTATGTCGCTTGAGGTCCTACCATGCCAGAAAGGTTGTTTGGATAGCGGTTAGACAAAAAGCAGTTACCCAACTCAATGCTATGACTCAAAGTAAATCACAAAATATCATGCCGGACCGGTCGGGGCCCGGATTAACAACGACCGCGCTTCCTGCTGCCGTGTCACAGGGCCGAAGTGATAAATATGCTACTGAAACACACCAAATGGAAAAGAACAAACAATGTGAAGTGGTTACCCTACGTCATGAATTGGTAGAAGTTAGAATTCACGGGCTGGCCATTGAGGTGTCGGGTCCCAAAGGCTGGCTTAATGGTCCAGGAGCTGGCCAGCCTTGTCACCAGAAGATCCTGGGTTCGAATCCCGGTCGGTACGTACTGATAGCGAGTCCCGAACGAGGACGAAACAGCTGTCCAGTACTCCCAGGCTTTCCAGTGGTTCTCCAAATGGATGTCAGCTCATGATGAGATCCTCCAACTAGTGAATATTATCTTGTCAGACCCTAAGCATCCTCTCTATGAACAACTCTCTCTTTGCATCTCATCAGGCAGCAATAGAAGCAACTATTTTTTATAAAAAACTTTAAGCTCGGACGACTGAGTATAAAAGCTCTACAATACCTTATTTGGTGCACATTTTATGCGGTGAGAAAAGTGTCAGGATGACACCACTAACTTACTGTGGGACAGTTAGCAAAGGGCCCTTTTTCCATTATTATATCGATGATAATATTTTCACTAAATGTAACTTTATATTCACATTGAACAAGATTATCAATGTAAATGCCCTGTTTTAATTAGTACCTCTGTAGTGAGAAACACAGATGCAATGCTGTACTACATGCTGAGAATTCCACAATCGTACGGAATAAATCCATTATTATTATTATTATTCAGCAGATAAAGGAGAGTTCGGGAAAGGTTTCGCAAGAGAAATGCCTCGACCAACAGGCTAATAAGCTCTACAAAAAATTTCCTTACACCTATAACAATCTCTTCGAACAATGAGTACATAAAGTTAAGCCTCCATATGCTTCTGTTGTCTTATTTCACCCAAAACACCCTTCCTACATGTTCATTCCAATGAATCAGGATTTATGAAATCTAACAACTGAGAAAGTTTAATTCTATAAAAAAGAATTTCAATACGTCGATTTCATGACCACTGTGGTGAGCAATCGAACTACTACAAACAACTTTTGCACCTTAATATATGTGTACAACTTGGGCACTGTGGTAGTAACTAATTCCATATTAGTTTGTTTATCAGATGTATTACACAGTGGGAAACAGTATTATTTACTGGATGACACAGTTTCGAACACAATCTAGTATTGTTCATAATCATTTCATCAATTATAATCACACGACTTCGAAACTTGAGGTTTAAAGTTTTCTTTGTCTTTTCCTGTTTGCCGTAGGGGTATTAGGAGGAATAAAAGTGGCTGGTATTCAAACCCACAAACTCAATTAGAAACAAGCTTTGTCGGTTAAAAGATCCTGCTGTGGAGCCGTTAAAACAAAACAATTTAGTTTATCTAATATCCTGGCATGCGATGATTGTCAGGTAAAATACATAGGTCAGACTAGTAGAACAGGGGCAGTCAGTCAGACCAGCCGAACATAAAAATCTAGCAAAATCTAGATTAGTTGACCCGAATAAGATATGAAATCTAGAGAATATTTCAGCTCATTACTCACTACATGCAATTACACACAACCATACAATAGGGTGGGATAAAATGGCAGTTTTAAAATCTAATGTCACAGGGTGAATGGAGGGAGAGATTGATAGCGGAAGCTTTGTTTATCGAATCAACTGCAAATACATGTAATAGGAATGATTCAACACCTGTCCAAGATATCTGGAAAATTCCAATACCCCTACGACAAATAGGAGAAAACAAAGAAAACTAAAAAACTGAAGTTTCGAAGTCGCATGATTATGAACAATAAATTTTGTTCAAAACGTCATCCAGTAAATAATATTGTTTCACTGTGTGATACACCTGATAAACAAACCAATATGGAATAACATTTGTACCTATCTATCAGTGGCAAGTTTCTTAGAATGTGCTAAGATATGTAGTCACAAAGCCTTGTTTCTGTCCATCCGATGGATGTTTTTTTTATCCTTCACATTCCCCAGTGGAACATAGGGCTTCAAGCTAGTGCCTTGAAGTTTCTGTAGCAGTGTTTATTTTTACAGGATGGGGTTGCTAGCCTCATGCCCATCCTTACCTCTTCACCAGCATTATTTCTGGCTTAGCGACGTAAAGGAGTGCGTCGGCCGGGGATCGAACCCCGGACCATGTGCATGGTCGGCGAGCGTCCTAACCGCTATGCCACCGATGGATGTGCTTTGGGATATACATGTAAACTAGTATATACAGTTTGGAGGCAACATAAGAGGGGTACTTGTCAACCTTAAATTGTCTCAGTTAGTACTTACTTCGATAATATTGTGACTAAACATAGGAGCTGGATAAGTTTGTTTGACAGCATCATTTATCCTATATTTAATTCCTCCAAATTATTATTATATCTTTTAATTCCTAGAGGAAGATAAGGTTTCAGCCGTGCGTCTCCATTGAGTTCGGTTCTCTGCTAGAGTCTTCAACTGGCTCCATGTCTGCCCACACGTTTTCATCTCCTCTTCACATGACCTCTTCCAAGTTACCCTCACACTGACGACCAACTCACCGCTTCCCTTTCGGGTTCCACTCGAGCAATGGCTTGTCTAGTGATGTCACTTGATGGTTTGTTGTCTCAGAGTTTGGCCAATCCATCTCCATTTCCTTCTGCATATTTGTTTCACAATCGGTTCCCGGTTGGTTCGCTCATTGCCAGAGATCTCTGTTGCTGATCTTTTCTGGTCGGCCATCTGATCTTGAGTATTGAGCGAAGACAACTGGTAATGAAGGTCTGTAGTTTGTTTGAGATGCTCTTTATGACGCGCCAAGTCTCTGATCCGTATAGTAGCACTGACTGACTTCACAGTGGAGTTGAAAATCCGGATCTTATTTTTCATGCTGAGTAGTGCTGTTGACCTCCACACAGACTTGAGAGTAGTGAAAGCTTGTCTTGCTTTTCCGATTCTTACTTTGATATCATCGTCAGTTCCGCCTGTAGTTGAAACTATGCTTCCCAGGTAGGTAAAAGAGGTTGTTTCTTTCAGGTTCCTCTTATTTATGCTGATTGTTGTCTGTTGTTGTTGTTGCTGTTGGTGGTGTTGCCCAGAAATCTTCATCACCTCTGAAGTCCTGTCTTCTCTGGATGCTTCTTCTGCCAACTTGTTGCTTTTCACTTGCATATCTTCCAGTTTGTGGGAAATCAGACATATATCACATCGGCGAAGTCCAGATCCTCCAAGTTTTTTGTGTGAGTCCATTTTATGCCTGTTTCCTCATTTTCCACTGTTTGTCGTATTATCCAGTCTACTGCAATCAGGGAAATCATTGGCGATAGTAGGCAGCCAGCTTGTCTTACTCCTGTCCTCACTTCGAAGGGTTCCGTAAGTTTCCCGTTGTGGATTACTTGGCATGCAACATTGTCGTACATCTGTTGGATGAGATGTATAATTGTCGGTGGCACCCCGTAGTAGCGAAGTAGTTTCCAAATCACCTCTCGATCGACGCTGTCAAAGGCCTTTTCAAAGTCGATGAAGTTGAGATAGAGAGGTGACTGCCATTCCAAGCTTTGTTCAATGATGATCCGTAATGTGGCGATCTGATCAATGCATGACTTGTTTCTCCTGAATCCAGCTTGTTCCGGTCGAAGTTTTTATTCCAGGGCTTGTTTGATTCTCTCCAGGATGATGCGGCTTAGTATTTTGCTTGGGATGGACAGGAGCATAATTCCGCGCCAGTTCTTGCATTGACTTAAGTCTCCTTTCTTTGGTAGTTTGAATAAGTATCCTCCAAATACTTCATCACTATTGAGTACATGATTAAGGAAAACTGATTTCTTTTCTCAATTGTATCAAATTTTGCTTATGTTTATATGTGGTATTTCCTTGCATTTATCAATGGATTTTTGAGGTTATCCGCTGTCTCGTAAACACTATTCAATGATGGCAAGTTCATCATTTAGCCCTTCTTTTAAACAAAGTTTTCAAAGAGGTAGGATAGTATTCTCACTAGGCCTCTTTTAGTAGCTTATTGGACAAAAAAACTATTTAAATTCAGATATAGTACATTCCAGAATTCTTTAGGATGAATATATCCTTTTATATTTTCATGTGTATTTCGTAAGAGTCCGAGATCCAGACAACGGAACTTTCTATTTTCTTAATATTCCATATTTATATGGGCCTTGTTGAATAAGTCAAGCAAATGAGAACATGTTTAATAATATCGTTTCATCAAATAATTACACAAATATCTCTTGTCAAGTGTTACATCACTTATTGCGTGTTTCAAGCTTGCCTGCTCAGGGTACCCCATGGAGGATGGCATGCGGCAATATAAGCTTGAAAAGTGCTTCTTTCATCTCATCTCCAATTGCACAGACCAATTTACATTTACATGCTAAAGTACATTCATCGGACGAACAAAAAGAAGGATTTGTGATCGCATATCTAAGCCTAATCCAAGAGAGTGCAAAAGTCCTTAGTAGTTCGACTACTCGTCACAGATGTCATGATATCGATGCATTAAGATAATTAAATTTGAAGACAGCTCCAGATTGCTACGTATCATTGAGGTGATTGACATTAAACGACTAAATTCTTGAAAGCATCAGTGTAAGATGAATAGAAAATATTTTCGGATGGAGACATTTTTCGTGAAAAACACGTTATTTATCCACAAAAGGTAGTAAAGGCCACTCAAAGCACTACACAGTCATGTACAGAAATATTATAAAAAGAATCAGCAGCACACAACACAATGAGTGGAATACAGATCGCTGAGTAAATAAATATGATTAAAACGATAGAACAGACGAGCATGCATATTACCATTTCTATTAGTTTTCACTATATATATTACTCTGCATTCAACATAAGGAACAAAATTCGGATTTTCAACATTAATGTTCAGTCATTCAGTGCTTCTATATAGATCAGAAACTTAGAGAACACGTAAAGAAAAGCATTTTTAACAGCCAGCTGCAAACTTTTATCAACAGCCGCCTCCTTCACTGGCTCCACATTGAAGAATTAGCAACAAGAAACTTTGGGAACCTATTGCACAACAAATATGTAGAAGAAAATGGAGGTGGATCGGACAATGGAGACGTTGGATGTTGTCACCCACCAGGCAGTCCCTGGATTGGGACCCGAATGGGGAGCAGAGAGTTGGGCATGGCTCTGAAGTCGACATAGAGAGGATCGTGTGAGGAGGATATGACAGGCTTTGGACAATCGTGCAACCACTCAAAGAGGACAGCAGAAAACAGCACAAAATGAAAATGTTCCCCACTTGGAACCCAAGGGAATAATAATAGTAATAATAAATGAACGTATAACAGGCTTGATGTTAAGATAACATGAGTAGGAAAACCACCCGTCTAAATACGCGAGCGTAAAGAAAAGTAACATATTACATTAGCAGCACTATAGTATGAGAGATAGTGGGTTACAAAATGGTATAGGAAGCCATATATTGTTTTTTTAGCAAATTACAATTCCTTAGAAAGAACTTGACCATTGATTTCCTAGACTGAATATTCGAATCTGAAGTATAAGAATCTATTTCGACAAACAGCCTCTAGAAATAATCATCAATGATGTCTACTATTGTTTATTATTCCAGACTTGTTATTTGGGTGACGTCGACAGATGTCTATTCTTTAAAGAAAACTTATCTTTACTGTTGATCTTAACGTGACGATGCTGGTAGGATAGAATGATGTATACGTAATGTACTCAAATGACTTGAGCCCCCAAAAAATTTTAATTTTTTCATTATTATTGTCCAGTTACATGCTATTCAATACTAATTGGGCGGAGATACGAGGCAGGTACTGACGTGCGGATGTGATCTATACATTTAACAAACTTGAATGGAAATTCGTTCATGGTGGACTGTAAGAAACACCTCTATGTTCCTGAAACTCTTAGAATGTGCAGGAGCTGAAGAACAAGTTAGAGGAGAAAAGTTTAAATAAAGACTTATACGTGGACGAAGTGCGAATATCTGAAATGATACTGTTGTGATATACAATTCCACCTTATATAAGTACTACGACTTAGACAAACGCTTTGGAAGATTCTTAGCATTTTAAGTAGGTAATACCTTGACTTTCTTAAGAAGCTAGGACATTTAAATCAGGAATTGTGGTTTTGTAGACACTATAATTTGCATCCAGTCCAATGGATTGGAAAAGATCATAATGATGAGATCACTTATTTTTTGGATAGAGCTCACCACTTCTCTACCTGGACCGACTCAGTCCAGGAGATCAAACTACTCTTGAAGAACTGTACATTAAATTAACACAGATTGGATGCATGGATACTAAAGATTTTAACAAGTGAATAATAACACAGTACAATAAGTTAGTAACCTCGCCTTGGTAATTGGGTTCCCTTGGCTGTCAGTGAGGCGTTTGGAGTAAACACAGGAGTCAGACAAGGGTGCTTATTATCACCACTGATATTCCTAATTGTGGTGGACTGGATTATGCGTCAGACAGTGGGAAACCAGAAGACAGGGATATCCTGGACCGACGTGAAGAACCTAAAAGACCTGGATTTCGCGGATGATTTATGTTTGATGTCACACAAAATCGAAGACTTACAAGAGAAAACTGATAAACTGGTCGAAAAAGCAGCAGAGACAGGACTCCAGGTGAACATAGACAAGACGGATGTTATGAAAATAACCAACCAACAACAACAACAGCAACATCCAGCGCCAATCACCATCAACGGGAGGGATTTGAAAGAGGTTACTTCATTCACTTTTCTAGGGAGCATTGTCTCAACTACACGAAGAACGGACGAGGATGTCAAATCGAGGATTGTTAAGACGAGAAACACATTCATCAACCTGAAACCAATCTGGAAATCTTCGTCACTCAGCCTGCATCAACAACAAAATTCGGATTTTCAATACAAACGTCAAGTCAGTCAGTTCTTGCATACGGATCAGAAACTTGGCGGGTCACAAAGAATATTTCCAACAGCCTGTTGCAGACCTTTATCAACAACTGTCTTCGTTCTATACTCTAGATCAGATGGCCGGAAAGAACAAGAACCAACAAGAAACAAACTAGGGGAAGAAACAAAACAAGAACCAATCGCTCAACAAATATGCAGGAGAAAGTGGAGATGGATTGGACACTCGCTGAGGAGGCCGTTGGGTGACATCGCGCGTCAGGCTATAGCTCGAGTGGAACCCGAAAGGGAAGCGGTAATTGGGACGCCCAAGGGTGACATGGGGGAGATCGTGTGAAGAGGAGTTGAAACAGTATGGAATAACATGGATGCAGGTGAAAAGTACAGCAGAAGACAGAAACAAGTGGAGACGTGCAGTTGAAGCCCTATGTTCCACTAGGAACCCTATAAATAAATAAATACAATAAATTAGTAAACAAATGCCAGTGATTAGTCAATCTAACCCTTAATAATTCTACAGTAATACTTCTGAGTAATTGCTTGTCACTAGACAAAATAGTAAGTGCTATACTATAACAGTAACTACAATCCTAGACGTGATATGATTTGAAAAAGAAATACTATTGTTGACTAAAAATAAATAATAAAACTTAGCACTACACAACATTTGATTTAAAGAAGGAATCAGATTACCTTTCTAAATCTTTTTCCAATTTATCAACGTCTTCAAGCAAACTCTGGAATGAAGTGCACGATTTCTCCATAGCCACGACTGATGCATTTAGATTGTCGTGGTTATTCTGGAATACGGAAATACCATTTTTAATCCTACATAATAAACAAAGAGTCAAAACATACTTGGTTTCAGAGCAACTGCTACAATCAATTTTACTCAGTAGTGACGCCAATTGATTTGTTTTTCTTTCAACATCATCGTTTGGCTTATAGTCAAGTTTACAGTAGAAGGCGTTCAACAGTGTAGAAAGTCGAGTTTCTAGAGTAATATTGATAATGTAGCAACAAACTTTCAGCATGTAAGTCTTTTTCTACCCTCTTTTCAATCAATTCAATAGCTCCATGAGTACTTTTGTGCATTTCCTTGCGTTTTTCATCAGAAATATCTATTGCAGATTTAAACTTCCTAAGTGATAGACCAGAAACAGCTTTTGGATTCTGAAAAGTTTATAAACTCACACGAATTTACCTGGGAAATCGAACTGAAATCCATTCTAAGCAAACGCAACTAGACCACGGAAGTATACTGACGAAGAAGAGGCGATGCAATTGAATGGAAAACACTATCTGAAGATAAAAACAGGAATCAAAATGATATTCCTCACTGAACATGAATGAAAAAGCTGTATTCATGCATTAAAAATAATAATAATAATAGTACACAATTTTTGTTTAACATGCAACAGGTTACAATATCTGAGTTCATGAATACTTCACAACCCCAGTCGAAGTATGTAAAACTTCAGCCAGTGAACATTTTCAGCTATCGAAATATAGTTAATCAGATGCGCATTGCGATATATTACAGTAAGTCTTTCGTGGTAACAGTAATTACGCATTATAAAGCGCAATGTGAGTGTTAAGGATAAAAGTGATTAACCTATAAGCTGACAGACTAGAAACGATGAAAACAGTTGGTCTTCGACATGTTATAATCAAGAATACCAGCCAATCAACTGACGAAAACATGAGCGAGAAGTGTCAGTAACTTGTGTTTGTAAAAGAGTAGGTTTTACACAATCAGCTTCATAATTCATGAGTTTTAACGTGGCTTCATTGTCACCTGTCTCAAGATAATTATATCATTACATGTCTACCTTCTGGAGCAACACACAGACAAACAAGGTTTTATCTTCTTCCATGATACGAAAGCCAAACACTGTAAGCTCGTTTGTCAAAGAGCGTACTAAACAGCAGTTGACATACCAGTATGAAGTAACACTTCAAAAACTTCATATGACATGCTCGTAAACCATCAATATTTCTCAGGCGAACATTATGTCCGGATACACATACTGCCAACCGAGTGAGAAGGGCACAGACAGGCCAAAAAATTAATTCGACAACACTCAAGAGAGTGTGCTAACATGATACTAACAACAAGCATATGGAATTGATAGAATGACGGACACAGTTACACACCCATCTTAACTACCAAAACACTACATGACTCTAGTTCTTGTGGGTCATTCCTACAGCTGCTTATAAACGACTGAAATTTTGCGACTTCAAAGGGGATGTACTAAAACAATTCTTATCAATATGCATACGTGAATGTACTGCATATGCATACTCGGTAAGAGGAAACAACAGACACCAAAGTCAAACGACCTTCAGTCAGATCGCTCAACATTACAAATGAACACTGTTCATAATAATCCTTGCAAGTTTCACCTAGATTTGGTTTTTGACTTCTGTGTGGAAAACAGGTTGATAGGGAAGACTATAAAACTTGATATGTGGAGGGACAATGGCTTTGCAAAAGTAGTGCCGGGATTTCTGTGGTCATACATTTAGGTACAACATCTGTTAGATGAGTAAGTCTGTAAGTGTTGGTTAGTCGTAAATTATGGTGATTTTTTAGGTACCTTCCTCTTGAAATCGAAACTCCCCCTTAGTAAAATATGATAAATAGCTACTTAGATGAATTTTTGTATCGACACTGGTTTTATATGTCCGCAAACACTCCTATGAGTTACTGAGACCGA
Organism: Trichobilharzia szidati; assembly: GCA_944472155.2. Lineage (NCBI taxonomy): Eukaryota > Metazoa > Platyhelminthes > Trematoda > Strigeidida > Schistosomatidae > Trichobilharzia > Trichobilharzia szidati. Next base: position 55,067,849 of record OX235276.1, read on the forward strand.
TTTCTATAGTATATTAGGGATATACACCCTGTATAATTCATTTTTGTAACATATTATAAATACATTTTTCAGTAGATTAAATACCAACTTTACACGCAGAACCTACGTGGTTTTATCAAGGTCGTGTGTACTCTTTACAGTTGCCGTATACTCATGTACTGATGTTTACTTGTTATAGACGTTACTACAACTATAAATATTTGATTATGAAAATGGCAATAGGAAGGTTCTGAGTGGCTTATAATTGGGTCGACCTCTACTGGTCTAGATTTCGGTACGACAATTTTTCACATATGTTAAACTAGTCTCTACATATAAATCCAGTTTATGAGGTAAAAACAGCTCTACAGAGTGAGAACAGCAGCAGTGCATACAGTCGTGTGAAATTATACAACCTTTAGACCTTGAATGAGACAATATTTAACAGTAGTACGGACTTACAAACCTAACTTTCGAAGTCAGCGGAAGTTACGAAACACGCGGAAAATTACATTGCACCCTGACAATTAATAACGGAAAGAAGAAAAATCAGACTGAAATTTACCAGTGTTATTCTAACACATTTTACTCCCCCATTGAAAGAATCAGTTTCCGTACTGAAAACATAAGGTCTTAACTGTATGTCGCTGTCTAATTTATCAGCTTGTGTAGAAATTTTGTATAGGTCGAAAGAATAAAAAATCATAATCACTTGAAGCTAGCAAAAGTAATTCTTCAGGAGAGCAAATCATTCTCACTTTTTTCAGAGTTTTGTTTCTTCATGCGGATATATCACACAACATCTGAGACACCTGCTCAAGGGAAATTTGAACCGGGTTAGAGAAACGTTTTCTTCAATTCAAAAGTTCACTCACACTGCTCTGGTATTATGCAGATATGTTTGAGAGATACGCTGAGATAGAAATTTACTGCAGTTTAAACTCACCTACATTTTACAAGAAGCTTAATTGTGGACATACCCTCTAAAGTAAAAATGACTAAGAACTGGGGATCGTGTATCTCGTAGTCAGTCATCTCACCTGCTTGCACCCAGACAATATCATCATCTCTACCAATAACAAACCTTATATTTTGCATTCTCTGCATTATAATACTGACTCAGCTTGGAGGCTAAATAAAGCCAATCCGCAGTGCGTATTTTACGCGATTTATTACAGTTTCCTTTGGAATCAGAAATTATTCATACTGAAATTCAGATCAAGTATTAAACGCAAATGGTCCCACAATAGCACACATTATCAATGCCTTAATGTCCACAGACATATTGTCACTTGATGTGCGAAATTCGAACTGTATGAACATTCATAGCATATGTATATAGATTTCCTTAGGCTGCTTCATCCATAGGGAGGCTTCGCTCATATTCTCATAGAGACTGACAGCTTCAACCAGGGCGATCGTCACGTCAGATATTGTTCTGACTATTCTAGGTCGTTAATTCTCCAGTCTCTGTGTGTCATCGACATCTACTTCAGATAAACCGAAAACTCCCAATCAATCTTATCCTGAGGATTCCGGACAAATCACGTGTTTACGGATTCGTGCCAACAAGCAGCGGACGAGTTCCTGGAAAGATTCCACAAGTAAATTCGAGGTTCTATGTAGCATAACGTGACACTTTTAAGTAAAGTTCGTTTCTCCACTTGATTAGACCAAACTATAAAGAGAGGTTCGAGACGCTTACCTACATTTTTTGTGATTGTATTAACTTTGCCAGTGAATTTAGTTCCTCATATTCCTCACCAGAAGGAAGTCATTTCAGAATTCATCTGTCGAGTCGCCTCATATGCAGACAATAGTTTCTCTACAGTCTTCTCAGAATGGGTAGATCAGTGAGCATCTAACACTAAAAGATGGCTTCCATTTATGTGAAAATAATCAGAAAATTGCTGCAACTACCCGGCGAAGAGAATTCACAAGTAATTAACCTGGAAGCGAAATCTTTCATTACAAACGGAAATGGGAAAAAGCATCGATTAACGCTATTCAAATAGGTTTGCCATTCACTGATGGCGAGCATGAGGCCTTACTCAAATTAACGCACATGCGCACTTCTACAATAAGACTGCAGTCATATGGACCCCCCTTGTTCTCTTTTACAATACCCTGTCCGAGGCCTTAGTCACCTTCTACTGAATGCTCAAAACAAACTAGAGCTACAGAGGAAATAGTTCATACTTTGCAGGGCCGAATAAGATACTTTAAATACTCCGTGACTTTCAAGCCTGACATGCATCCTATCAACTATTACATTACCTTCTGGGGTTCCTAATACTGCCAGTTGGTTACCCCAGGCGTTCAGACTTCTCAAAACCCTTCATATACTCACTGACTCAACTTAAAGAACTCAGATAAAGCTAAAGGACAGTAGGAGTCATCAGTAAAATATAGGAATCCCATAATAGCGTTAAGTAAAACGTCGTAATTCGGTGTACATCAAGATAGGTCAACACAAGTGACCTCACAGAAGTTTTAAACGCCAGATTAGTCTGAACGCCACTTCAGACACAGGCATTCGAAGCCTTTCTGATACATCCTGTGGTAGATATTGTCATGCTGTGCAGTTATAAAGGTCTTTGCGATTTCGAAGAAGGTAATGCGGACCGGAAAATTCATATCTAAATGTGATGTCGGGTCGTAGTGAAAATGAATTTCTTGCAATGTCACATGAGTATTGTATTCCATCTTGCCGAATTGAAAAGAATTTGTCTGAGCGGCTGACTGACCGGTCATTGGTGTAATGGTTACGACTGCAACCAACTGCATTGAAACCGCTGCCCCGATAATTTTGTCAGATTCACTTTTTATTCAGTAAGTGTCAGTTTTCATCCACTATGGGTACAGGATTGCTCTCCTATTTTTTATCCTCTATCAGTAGTATCTGTTTGCAGGATGCAGTTTTTTAAGGATAGAGTCAACCAGCATTTAGTACAATAACTATGATAACACTTATCCATACCTGTAAAACTGGTGTGTCCTACATAGAAAGGAATAAATATATGTTATTGTTGTGATCTCTAACAGGGTCAGACTGCACAAAATTCACCGTCGGCTTCAGAAAATTATACGGCGTGATACCGCAAACAGCGGTGCATTGAATTTTGACTTAAGTTTTTAACAGTGACACGCTTTTCCTAAAATTTGACTGCCCAGAGTGCGATAATAGTAATGAGCCTTGTAGCTATACGAAGCTTGAACATCCTACAAAACTACTGGAAACACATGTTGTTATCAGACACGTATGAATATTAGCGCCTTCGATAATGAACTAAACCTACTGTTTGATAGTTGAAAATATTGCCCTGGTATTCCACTGGCTGAAATCCAAATATTGGTATTAGTGAGCCATTGTCCTATATACCCAATAGGTAGAAGGCTGGATGAAATTTTAACTTTGCATTCGCTTCGGTGGTTCGGTCAAAAATGAAAAAATATATATCTAAAGCCATTTGCGAGAGGATAGTCGACCTGAAACTGCTTCGTGTATAATCTATCTAGTACTTCAACTAAATTTGTAGTGATTGTCACTTGCGTGTGGCCAGTGAATCATAGTTCAAACATCTGCAGGCCTTCCTTTGACTTGATCATTCTCTGGTATTTGAATATTGACAGCAACGTGTTGTTTCTCCGTTTTTGGTATTTTGTTCATCTAACTCAAGGTTGTGCCGCAGAGTAACCGCTAGTTCTGAACTCTCTGCGAGAAACACATTTCGTTCCACTTGGTTTTTCCTGAAGCAATTTTGATCTTTTCTTTTGAAATATTCTTGTTGATTCTCTGCCAGTGTCTGCACCTGGGAACCCTTGGACCTCACAGCTGCCTGAAAGGACTTTTGAGGCACTTTTTGATGATGCCTCTAAACTGGCGTCCCTCATGTACGAAAAATGAGAGTACACTATTATTATAACCTTTCGTCGCCTGATAGTACCGGGGATTTTATTAGGTTAAATACTGTTTTGATATGACTGGAATATAATTTTTATTATGCGTGACTCGTGGAAGTTTGGCAAAACATGCAGAAGAATCCACCATATTCTGTTGGCATTTCACATTCAGACTAGAATACTTGGGATTTAGTCGTTGAACTACTCGGCGTCGTATGCAAATACTGACTGCAATTTCGTTTCTTTGGCCTTGAATTGCAGCCATTTCCAGCCGCAGATTGTTACCCCTGAAGTAGGAGACATGCTTTCATTCTCCATAGCACGCATTATCTGCCAAGTTTCGACCATTTTGTTATCCACAATCACCAACTTAATTGTCATAAATGCAATACACTTGCACTGCGCCTTTCTGCCTGAAAGCACTCCTTCGTTCCCAGCTCCCTATAGATAGCTTTGTATACGTTTTACCTCGGTGTCCGCCTACCTATTCCCTATCCATCTTCACCCGGAGGTACTGACCATCGCTTTCGTTTGTGCATTGTCCCTTGACGTTGGGATTTTACCAGCGTTCTCATATTTCCCACATATTTATTGTGTTCTCCATACTCGATATTTGATTGAGCGGGTAAACGCTTATTTTTTGGCATACACAAAGTGAGCTGAGATCTTAGTAAGGAGATGCTAACAACCATCTTCCATACAGGCGGCAACTACCAGCAATTAAATTGGACCTTGTTGTCTTTTTATCTTCTCGTGATCATGTCCACTAATTAATATACTTACTAATCGTACATGTAATTTATCATATTGATGATGCCTGTAAACTTGCGTCTCTCATGTACAAAAATGGGAATATATTATTATTATTCCTTCGTCTGTTTCAGGGACCATTCAGGTACATCCCCCCTCGACTAGCTCTCGAAATATATCTCAATCTACTGGAAGACAACTCGCTACACTCGTTTAAAACCTCGCCTTCTTCTTCTTCCATTCAACAACACAATTAACCACCAATGATACATTATTGAGGTTAAAATTGCAGTGAGGAACGCGTCTCCAATATTTCCTTTTGGACCCAACACTGTCTTCTCTTTTCTTGGAGAAAAATGGATTGGAACTAATTCTTAGAAACAAAACATGTTCATGCTCCTCATCGCTCATAAGTAAAACTTCCAGACCTGAATCCGACCCACCGCATATTTATTTGTGCTCAAACCTAACACAATCTTTAGTTTTAGTTGAAATTCTGGCGGTTTATCCCAACATTTTCAGCAAAGCCACCGTTATTGTATTAGTTTGGCATTTCTCTTCGATCTAATTCTGTGTCAGCCGGAAATTTACAAAAGTGTGAAGAGTATTCAAAGAGGAATCAACCTGTGAGAATCCTGAGGGTGGATGATTTACATCGCAATTGTAATGTGAAATTCCGCCTGGGCTTGACTGCACCATTGGTGTCTAGTCACCTGCTACGACGGCTTACATACAAAAAGGTGACGATCAAGAAAGTTGGTAACTGAATGGATCAGAAACAGACGATAACACTGTGAAAATTTTTACTGTTGTCAAAAGATGACATTGTGGAACTCAGAACACTGGCTAGGTACTAAATAACCCACTGAACTTCTGTGTGATCGACGGTAAAATAGAGACCGGAATGTCGAGCACTTTTTCTCCAACCAAAATAAAACCAATATAACAGGGTTAATTGTACAGAAGTTTAATATCGAGTTCACAGTCGGTTAATATAAATGCACTGAAAAGAGTCCATAGATAAATGTCAATATAATGTGCATCAATACTTCCAATCGTATTGCTATAGTCTTCTGTCGAATGGCGAACGTGGAGTACTCGGCAGGGATTACCGCCTCCAACGAAAATGAAACTAGTTCAGTCAGGTCAGGTCATTGGGCATTACTTCAATATTCACCAAGTTTGAAGCATGTTATTTTGAGTTTCTACACCCTATGAACTGACACTCGATGAACCTATTCTCACCACCTCTATTTGAGTAAACGGTGAACATTAAGCTCTAGATTTCAATGTCCGTAAATCAGGAATGTAACAGAATTTTCTACATATTTAATTACAGAGCTTGGAAAGTAATTGTTTTCGCTTTTGTCTGCCGTATCCTGCAAACCAAGCTCCCTTGCTTGGTTTTACTTGCTCTTCTTTTGTCCAAGGATTTCCACTGTAAGTGTGAGTTGTTCGAGCATAATACGATACGTGATTACTATGGTTTACGTTGGTGTATAGGCAGTGAGACACTCTCCGGGTCATAGTGACGTCGTCTGCCTCCTTAACTAGCATCTTCCTTCCTTTTTCATGTGACAGGGGTCCTCGGGGTGGGTGAGTAACAGATATTCGCCACGTGAAATCTTGCCACAACGACGTGGTGTTGTTTAGCCTGCTCGCGGTAGTCCTCCGAATAATTTCATTTTCAACTTGATCAGGTTTGGTCTACTATCTCAGCATTTGGTTCTGTTCTAAATGTGACAAGTTGAACTTCCAAGCTAATGAGAGTGTGTAGGAGATCACAACAGTTCGCCAATTCTATTGGACCTCGAACACTCTTACAACGGCCAACTTTTTATCTGTATTGGCTGGGTCAGATTACGGACAATCATGTCTTCAAGAAACAAGAGCGCAGCATTGCATAGTGTTGTGATTGCGTACCTCTGTATTCTCTCGCCATCGTTAACAAATACATCCTTGAACCGCCGTAGAAGTTAAATCCCCCTATTCTAGTTTGGATGGTGCTAATAGCAGCCTGGTGCACCTAACCTGGTGACAAGACTAAAGAATCAGCAAATAGGGTGACCACAGCTGAGTTCTAGTAGGATAGATGGCCACACAACAGTCGTGTCCATCTAGTTGAAGCTGACCAGGAACGGGCTCTAAGTCGTTCTAACTAACTGGTTTCCTAGGTTGCACCAGTCACCATACTGGCATGGAACTTGGGGGTAGTTAAACGGAATATGTGGAGTAGTCATCTTCTAGTGGGAAACATAAAGTGTCACCGGTATTGCAATCGAGTGAGTCACTTTATAACATCAAGACGCTCACGGCGCAAATTTAAGATTTCTATTTCCGGAGATAGGTATTGATGAATTCAACATTCATGTTGTTGATTGTGGCATATCTGTCGACTGGGAGTATGAATAATGATCCAACAGACTTTAGAAGCAAGCTTGTAAAAGTTTCAGAATGTCGTTGATTTTACATAGGCGGAAAGGACGGGATAGAGAAAGTATGCACAAGCTGTGAAACAGCTGATAACTGTCAGTTGTAGAAACTAAGGTAAACGAGACAATCAACAAGGCGTTTTAGTAGTTGACAGTACTACCGTGCTAAGCAAAGCGCTAAGTGAACAACCTTAACCTGCTCCGCGTAAAAATGCTACGTTTGTTTGGAATCTTTGTCTTGTGGAAATTCAAAGTAATAATACGTCTGCTAAATCACAGTCTTAGGTCAGTCGGTAGTGTGGCCAGAGCTCAGATCTAGTAGGATTGATAGCCACACATCAATTGTGAGCGCTATATCTGGTCGCAACCAACTGGAAACAAGTTCAAATTCATTCAGGCAGCCTAACTAAATGGTTTCCAAGAAGTTCTCTGCAACATAGGACTCTGATCACTTCGGGTTATATATATATTTATTCCTGTTTATGCAGGAATATACCAATTGTACAGACATGGATAATTTATTATATAAATTACACATGTTTCGATGTATGTTAAATTTACAGTTTGTTTGTTCTCGCTGACATTACAGTCAGTTGGAACAGTCTGCAAAATAGTCTGTCTGTGTAACACATAAAGAGATATAGAAATATTGTCTTCGCATTAACAAAAAACCCAGACATCAGATGAATGTAATACAAATATCTGGGAAAAATAAAGCTTGAAGTCAATTCTCCTATATAACTTTGTTGTGAACAGCATCCTTGAGTTATTGTTCATTGATGTATAATGTTGAGATCATTGATATATTTATTCCAATTTTTTCAGCAGTCTAATCGTAATTTTATAATAGGAAAGAAATTTGATTGTGGATACGAAAACTAAATTAGGTCAAGTTGGATTGTTTTACTGCATGGAATGGGGCCGAGGTCGATTCTAGAACTATCCATTGGCGCCATTTGTGTCAGCATGGCAGACTTTACATGTAAGTTGAGTAATACATTAAAAACTGTTTGAAAACCAGTTGCTTCTTTATTTCAGATCAAGAATACTCCTTGTACAGAATATTGGCCAGCGTTTTCAAATGGTAGCATGGGATCGTTCATGGAGTTTGAGTTTGAATTTACTGAAATGGTCATTTCAGTTTAGATGTTGGGCTGTTCGACTCCGAAGAGGAGGTATATAGAAGTGCAGGCTCAGGAATATATCCCAGAAAGAGAAAGTATGTAAGCATGAAGAGAACATTAATATTTTATGTATACATAAGTGTTTATAAATGTATATCATTGTATAGTAAACATTACATATAATCTAGTTGTTTTTTTATGTATTTTTGCGAAGTCTTAGAGTTTATTTAGTGTCGTAATATTTAGTGAGTCTAGTCGTTACAGTGTTCTAAAAGCTCATGCGTTTTAGAAATAAGTGGTGCGGTGTGATTGACATAGTCATTAGGATGAAGCAGTTTATATAGCAAGCGTTTGAAGGTTATAATAGAGTGACAGGTCCTTATTTCTAGGTAGTTAGTGATTAAGGAATTCAGAAGGATGTGGTGAGAAACCAAGTAGGAAATGAATCTTCTTTATGCCTTCTTAGGCACTCTTCAACAAATGAACGACACTGGATGATGAATGACTTTCAGCTGCTTTTGTTAGTTCTCCGCGCTACACTCACCCATTACTGTGCTTTAAAAAAGAGCATTCGAACAAGACAGCCGCCTTCCGTAATGATACCGGCTGTCAACCACTGATCTTGGCTAACTATTTGATAAAAGTGTTGGTTACCGAATGCTTCTTGACCTAAAATGTCTTGTGTCAGGCGATCTATCTCGATCGACCCTCACAAGCTGCACTTTTGCCAGTATTTCCGTTAGTGATATGGCGTTGACTACAAGTTCTGAGATTGCCGCATCTTTACCCATGCTCGTGTGATTTATCTGCCACTATGCGATGCGCTTTCACTGCGATACTCGACCTTTGGCGTATACTGTCTGCTCGAGAAAGGAGTCAGTATCCTGACCATTCACTGTCTGTCCCCATTGTACAAGGTTTGTGTGCGTCCTTTATTTGACTACTGTTCATTCATGTATAGCAGTATACGCATAGAGGACAAATTGAAAGTCGAGGGAGTGCAGAGGTACTTCACGTTAAAATTACTCGGAACCCAAAATAGCGCGAAATGCTCCACTAGATGTGATACCCTAGGACTAGAAACACTATGGCTAAGACGCCTGAGACTAAACTTAACACTTTACTATAAGCTTCTAAACCACTTAGTTTTTACCTCTACTAATGGCACTCGACTTTCAGATGGCAATGGCTACAAACTAAGACACACTAAGGGTACAGTAGCTATCGAACAATATAAAATAGCCACCAGGCAAAAGTTTTACTTGATTAGGTATGCACAGATATGGAATAAACTGCCAATGGAAATGCGTCAAGCAAGTACATTGGCCTCCTTCAAAAAGGTGCTTAATGACAAACTACAAGAGTTTGCAAACGGTAGTAGTTCTAGTTCCTATCTGAGAGCCTCCGAAATTATAGGTCCATTTAATGTATAAGCTGAAATACTACACCTGTTGTTTTTTGCCTATATTTATAATTCTAGATAAAACATTAACGGTTAAGATACGTATCCTGAAACAGAAAAGAAATCTCGTTTGTAAAACTACTACCCAACACAATAAGTGGAATAAAATGGACATAAACCGACAACATGAAAAAGGTATAACTCACCACAACATCACATGGACAGATGAAAGCTCGTTGGGCACCATATATCCCTCACCAACTGCAACCCACCTTTCCTTAGATAATGTGATGAAGTTATATCCATAATGTTGCTGAGCAGTTAATATTCTCAACTCCTGTCGGAACAGCTGAAACTCATAAACCTTCCTAACGCTAAGAAAATACCCACAAGCAGTAGAAATCCAGTAATTAATGCGTCTGAAGCTTATGTATTTACTCCCAACAATGACATTGCAGATCAAATGGGATAAAAATATCACTGATTTCAAAATAACACATCAATGAACCGTAATTCAAGGATTCTGCACACAACAAAGTTATGTATGAAAATTGACTTCAAGCTTTATTTTTTTTCCCAGGCACTTGTAATCCATCCACCAAAGACCTGGTTTTTTGTTAATGCGAAGACAATACTTCTGTATTTCCTGATGTGTTGCACTGACTGACAATCTAGCAGATTTTTCCAACAGTGCACAGAAATGATTGTATATAAGTGAAAAGGCTGTTTTATGCTACTAGGATTAACATTTATCAAGTGTATGTATAATCTCCATCGAACATGTAAAGCATATCTTGCTACTGCCTGTAGATTGTGATTGAATTATTTGGTTCTATTTCTGTAACAATTTGATGATGCCTGTAAACTGGCGTCCCTCATGTACTGTACTATGAGAATGAATTTATTTATTTATTATTTATTTATTCTCATGGAGGGCTTGCATCCAACCCTGCTTCAGTGTATCCTCTTCCAACATGCTTTCTCCAACAATCTGTTTTAGTTTGTGCAATAACTATTTATAATCCATCCCCGAATGTTCTTCTATTGAAACAGTTTTAGACAGTTTTTAGACATTGAGAGGCGTTTTCTTACTTTGCATTTAAGCAGTGTTTATGGCTGCTAACACGAGGGGCGAACTGTAAGCGTAAGCTGCCGCACCTCTCTGCTAATCTTTTTGGAACATATTCGCTAGTACATTTATTATTTATCCGACAAAGTAACTAGGAGCAGACATCTCCATATGTTGTGCTCTCAGAATTACTGCCACACCGGTTAAAGTAGGGCTCTAGTTGAACAAACCGTAGTTCCAGGTCAAACAGACGGAATTCAGGCGGTCTAAATTTGGTGGACACTACGGAATTCGCCTCCGTAGAACAAAAGTTACTACAATCGGTTTCCATGGTTGATAACTAAGAAACTATAATGGATAAAAAGCCAAGCTAAATGGTATATACGGATAAAAACAACCAACGAAATGAAAACACATGAATTATGTTTCAACATGACGAAATAAAAGGTGCACTGTGATCGATTCAATCTCGCGAGTTTGGTATCCAACACTCCTGTCAAAATAATTAGCCAGACTGTCGGCTGTACGTTTTGTCACAGAGGAAACTTGTAATACCTGAGTGTTTATTTTGTGAAGCAGAGTGGTGGGTAATTGAACCGGAGAAACCCAGAAAGACATACGACAGGCCAACTATTATCCAGCATATGAAATGAGCGCGATCAGCCATGGACGAATCGTCGTTACCAATTAGCCACTCATCCCATCCTTCTGAATTTCTTGATCATAGCGTCTCCTGTTTTAGAGACCCTGTATGGTCTTCTGGCTTTACTCGCCCACCACTGCGGTTCGAAAACCAAGCGTTCGGAACTGTCCTCTGAGATGACATGTGTTCTCGGTCGATTATTTGGGGGGATATTTTGATAAAAGAACGGGTGAATACAAGTGTTTACAATAATTTTAAAGCTAAAATCGAATGGCGATTTCCGAATACGCCAGGGTTTAAAATATCGAGAGCGAGAGATTTATAACCACATAATTTCCTTTTCATTCCATTTACACCAGGCAACTATGTATTAATGTAACCATGTTCTTCAGTACACATCCCAAAGATGCATCGTTAACTCCTATAACAATAAGATCAATATGAGTAAGTAGCAAATTTTAGAACCAAATTAAACTCCTGGAGACAACGTCCTGCTGAACCTCTGAGGATTATTGTCGCTTAGACTGTCCTGAATGTCCTGAGTCATTCTCTTGGTGAAAATTACACTGATCTCATCAGAATTGCTAGTTGTGACTGGCCTGTTGTTATACAGAAACAGATCGAGTGGCGAAACTAGAGATATCGACTCCCTGTGCGTCGGTGGCACAGTGGTTAGGACTCTCGCCGACCATGCACATGGTCCGAGGTTCGATCCCCTGCCGGCGCACACCCGATATCTATGGTCGGCCTGAATTTGGGCTACCGATATCCATGCTGAAAATTCCACACTTGTACTGAAAATACGGTGTGGCATCAAGCTGTAAATCAAAATAAAAAATGAAATAAAAATTTTATGGGATCAAATTTCGCTCACAGTTTAGTACCTACCTATTCAAATGTTTGCCAAGTTGGAATGCCAATAATGAGGAACTCATCAGCTTTCGCCGACTGGTCGGTCAATAAAGTTTGAGTCGGATTTACGAATGCACTTGACTATATTATACTATCTTTTTCACCTTAGCCATCCGAAAGCACTCCTTGGATAAGCAAAGAAATTAAGGTGATATCATGGGAAGGGAAACAGTCATGATAGAAGTTTGCCGAGATTGGAAGTATGGAGTTCGGTCAGAGTACTGAGAATCTACGAACCTCTGGGAAACGGTGGTTGTAGTAACCTAGAGGATATGAGAAACAGTCGACACCTGTCTACTTTCACTGCCCCAAATTACTCAAATAAAAGATGAGTGGGTAAATGAATCAGCTGGAGTAGAGGCCGTGAACCTACCAAAGTACTTCTACGATGGTTTCTTTTATGATATTGATGAACAAGAACTTGATGGTGGTGTCAGCTTCATATAAATGCTCAGTATGATGTCAGGTAGTGTGATGGTGCTTAGACTACCATTAATCTCAAGCAACAGGACGGGTTGAGGTTCTTCTTAGGCCGTTGTTTTTCCCAGCTGACACGGCATACTGCTTACAGGATATTCACCACCATGCGAATATTCAACGCCAGGCTACCCGGTGATCGAAAGATGCGAATGTGACCCAATTCCTGAAGGAGGCTGATAGATGGATTGTATCAAGTCACCAGCCTATGAACTCCACCCGCCGTCTGGTGGACAAACTTTCCCCAGTGGTGGAGCGGCAGCAGTAATTCAGCCTGGGACGATCCTGACTGAAAAATTAGTTGATAGCTAGGCAAAAGTGGGTAGAAGCAAGAGACATGAGACTACTGTCTGATTCAGCGTTTATAAACCTTAGCAAAGCATTCGACTTGGTGTACTGAGGAACTTCCTTCAGTACCCTTAAGGGATTTGCTTCGGCTAACATCTCGTGTGATTTATTTATGTGCTGCCGACTGAACACAAGCTTAAGGATGGAAAGAAAAGTGATAAATTTGGGTGGAAAGCCTTCTCGAATTGGGTCACTCAAGGTGCTATTACAGGCTCCTTGCCTGTCTTGTAACATGAACGAAACATTCCAATCTTGAATGATAAGAAAAAGACATAAGCTGAGAAGAAAATGTTCTTTTCGACCAATCATTTTCACAAGCTATACAATCGTAATTATACTTCAGAAAGAAATTAAAAGACCAATCAGATACTGGTAATATTTGTTCTTGGAAAACGTATTTATGTCTTTTTATTCCCCGTAATACACTGCCAATTTTCCGAACACCCAAAAGTAAACACCAATATATATGGATCAGTAAAAATGCGCTAGGTTATCCCTACTATACAAATTAGCTCCAAAAAGTTTTCGGTATCGCCTCTAGGTCAGAGATCTGGATTGACATGCCGCTTGGAAACAACAAAATACTTGGTATCAAGAAACAAAGGGATTTACGAGCCCTTCCCACCGATAGCTTAACAGTTGCTGAGCGCCTAAGGAAATTCAAAGCCAAACAGCTACAAATTTTGTAGGATCTACTTGAAGCTTTCACTTGCTTATTTGAGGACAAGTTTTATGCGCTCCACTCAGCGTGTTGAGCGTTAACATGGCCACTGTCCACAGGCTTCCGGTTTGCGTTTCAGTGTGTCGAAAGTCTATGATCAAGTAAAAGGGAAAGGCGTTAAACGATTAGATGAGCCTAAGTTCAAAGTACTCTACGCAGCACGTGTCAGGCCTCATACCCCATGCTTTTAAAAGGAGGCACATATCTTGAAAAGAGTGTGAAGGGTAGTCATTGGTATTTCCTACCTCCCATAAGAGAATAAAATGGAACGTTCGGGTCTCTATTACCGAAATGAAGGAGACGAGGTGACTTGATTCCGATATACTGTATATTACAGGGAGATTTGGGGAGTGAACTTTCTAGCCCTTCCTATGCTTAGGGGACAGGTCCACGAGTGGAACTCCCCACCTGGTCAAGCAGCATTACCTCCATTGGTGGAAGCCTTCAAGGCGAAATTAAATCTCTGAAGATGTATATATATATTGCAAGGATTAACACAGGCCACAAAGCACTACCATAGGTGTTACTTAATGTGAATCTAACTCGTGGGAAGTGGACCTATCTTAGGTTATCGCTTACTAACCAGCTAGTTGGGTGTTGACTTCTCTAACATACTTTCTCAGAGTGGGATATTTAAGAGGGGTCACAGGGAATAGGTGCTTAAACATCAGTTAGATTAGACTTCGGTAGTATTCACATTCTTCCAACGGGCGGTCAAAGTCTGGAAATATTTACTGAATCAGGTGGTATCGAATCTTCTGTGAAAAATTTCAAGGAGAAATATACAGTAAGGATGAACACAGCTGTCAGTCGGCTACTGTCCATTATCACAGATTCGCAGTTGAAACCATCCTGTGCCCGCGGTACATTCAAATCGCTGTTGTGCACGCTTATTGATTATGCCTAAAAATAAAGGTGAGTTGCCACTAATATATGTATGACTGTGATTACCGATGAAAATTGAGCATCATCTATCTCAACCTTTATTATTTTCAATATAACAGGTAAAGGAGGTAAAAATCGTCGTCGAGGGAAGAATGAGAATGAAAGTCAAAAGCGTGACCTTATCTACAAGGAAGCTGGCCAAGGTAAATGGTTTCATACACTTGTTAATCCTCGAGTTTTGATTGACACTTGTAGCTGTTTTTTAAGTGGTTTCTTATTGGGGTTGAAATATACCTAAAGATAAACAGCTCTAAATTCAGCTCCACTGGGTGTCGCTTGTTTCCTACTCCATACTGTGCTCATGTTTTCATTCTCTTCAACCCCTCAATACCTGAAGCCCAATAATCAATTTGTTGTGCTTGTCCCTCTATTTGTTGAACCAGGACGTTCAATTCCCATCTCCTAATATACTAGTTATGCCATGAGACTGTCATTCAGTATGGAAACCTGTTTGGTGTTCACTCCTGCCACGTATGATTGTGTATTCCACACCTATTTTGTCCGTTCGTTTTAATATTATGGTTTTCCACTTCAAATATTTCTCATGCACTATAGTGTTTTCAGTCTCGTGATATTGCAGCTCGTACTCCTTGTACAAATGTCTTCTGACGAGGTAATCTTAGGGGCTTGACAACTTCAATATCAGCATTAATGTAGACGAAAGTAAAACTGGAGACAGTATTCAAACACCACTTGCACTTTTATTTAGTTGGCAATGAGCCATACTTATGTTGTGAGGACTACTAATAATACCTGATTACAGACTTCAGTGAATAATAGTTATACACTATCGTTTGCAGGCATTAAGTCGCTGTTCATTCACTGATTACAAAGTTGCTGAGGTCTTGTATTTCTCAAGATTCGTGCTAATAAAACGTATTGCTAACTAAGCTATTGTACTCAACTGTGTGAAAATAGGTTCTTATGGAATTTACTCTTATTTGTTCTGAAAGTGTTGACTGTGTTGTGTCCGGTAGTTGGTCCAGATTCACTTATTCGAAACAGATTGATCATATAGCAGGCTGTAAACTACATTCATTGTGTCAACTGATTTTACCTAGGTGCCCAGGATGAAGTAGACGAAATGGGATTCAAACCCTGGGGCTATTGGTTGAAAACCAGGCACTGAAAGTGATCACTCACATCTCCCCAGTGTGAAGCTGTCATAAGATGGCCTTTTTCAACTGTGTATACAGATACTTAAGTCCGTCAACAGTTTCAGTTAGATCCGAGGAACAGTACCAACCCTACCCACAACTTTCGTAGTCCCACGTAATTTGAGTCTTTTGTCAGTTCATGGAAGAATACTGTGAGACAATATGAAATTATAGGTACACGAGTTCAAGGATTGCAAAAGAATACTGGGTTACACAGGAGAGTTTCAGTTTTCTTGTCAGGTGAACTATTTCATTAGTTAACAGAAGGTGGTACTACTAACAAATTTGCTATTGCCAAGATGGGTAGTATTTGAGTCACTGCGCAATGGGACCATAAACTTCCTATATCCAAGGAACTGACACAATTCGCACATGTCACACTCACCTTTTAGACTAAAACTTACCGTCCAACATATAAAGAAGATACTATCCCATGAAAGAATTCCCTTCACCCTGTTGCTCCAAGTTATGGGCTTACTATTATTCAACTCCATTAAATCACTTTCAGGACTAGTAGACATTATATAGTTTGAAAGTCTCGACGACGTTACTCTTAGTACAATCAAGCTGCGTATGTCAGTGATCCAAGGTGACAGTAGTTATTAACGCGCTTCTAGACTTCAAAGTCGTACCAGTATCCGCAGATATAGGTAGTCCTATGGAGATAGGGATGGTTGAAAACAGTCACCCGATATCCTACTGAAAACGTACAACTCGAAGGCATTGTTAATACTATCTTTCACAATCAGAATAACTCTTAGTGCGTAAATGGTGACTGAGATCGATATAACCCTCTTTGGCTTTCGACGTATAAATGGGAATGTCACATGATATAGTTCTAACATGTCAAATGCAAATATCTAAATACGCTAACTTTTCGTCTACTCCCAAACTTTAACTTACGAGGTCGACTGTCCATTCACTTTATTGATTTTAGTGTGGTGTGGTCACCACATTTATAATCGAATAACTGTATAAAAGAAAGAGAAATAGAACAGTTGGGTTATTAGCAGTGAAATAGATGAGTATACTTGTCAAGTACATCCAAACGAATGTTCATTACTTCATCTTGCTTTTCAGTACTAACAGAAACAAAGATTCTGACCTATATCTGACAACTTTTCGAGCTACTAAGCTGCATTACACTTCATATGCACAAACATATAGTATCCTAAAATGAGTATCCTTCATCCCATGACTCCACATCATAAACTACGTTCATTTTCCCGACTTGTTCCAGGACTAACTAAACGTGGACAGTTGATAAGCAGCTAGGGAATCGGTTTTTTTATCAAGGTTTATCTTAAGTGATTCTAAAATTCATGATTACAAAACTTATGTTTTCAAAACATGCCCAAGTAGGGGGAAAAATGCACTATCCGGAGTTGTGGAACTTTACATCCATACAAAGAAGGAAAACTTGCGTACTTCAAAACAATGAAATCCCCCCCAAAGAACTTTCCAGTCAGATCAAGCTGATAAGTATTGAGTCACAAAATCCTCCGGATATCACAGACTGTACGAAGCCAACGTGTCACTATCGTTTGTTAGTATAAATCGCCTCATTTCTAAACACCTCCAGACTGTGAGTTTATTTGATAGTAGACAACGATATTGTTACGCCTTGTGAGCCTCAAACTCAGAGTGGAACTAAGAAATGTAAACATAAAATCGATGTTCCACTATACAGATTATCAATCCACAGATACGGTCATCTTTTATACCATACGATCTAAACAAAGTATTCACCAGAAGGAGTATCACTGATCAGCATTCACCAGTGATTCACACGCTACTCACTTTTTCTTAGATTCTTTTCTTATAGCTGATTTACATTGAAAATAGCCTTGTGTAACAATGCACTTGTTTTTGTTTTTGTTGTTGTAGAGTACGCAAAAGTTGAGCGTCTGTTGGGTAATGGACGATTAGAAGCCTATTGTTTCGATGGTGTTAAAAGACTGTGTCATATTCGTGGGAAGTTACGCAAAAAGGTATTTCTTTCAGTGATGATACATGTATATATGTTTTCCTGATGTTAATGGTATAAATGCAAGTGAATTATTGTTTGGAAAGTGTGGATCAGCACACTTGTTCGTTAGATTTATTTTTATGATATAAGAATCAAATTTATTTTTACTAAAAAGCATTCATGTAATAATGTTGTTCTCCAAAACATAAACTTTAGTAAATCAATCACTATAGTTTGTTGCATCATACATAGTTCAATCAGCTTGTGATATTGATTTTCGATAGACTCCTTTGAGACTTAAAACGTCTTCTTGACTAATGTTTTGATGATGACTACTCATCATTAGTCTCAACAGTTTTCTTTTTAGGCTTTTGTTACCACTCTTAAATGCCTCATACATGAATTCATCACATTTTACTTGGTGCAGAGAATTTGATGTCTAATCTTTTACATGTAGATACTTCATGAGTGCATTGATATTAAGTCATGTGACAGTTAGTAATACAGTTGTTTTTTTGATCTTAAATGTGCTCGAGATCTATCGATCAGATGTAGGGTATATACTTATTAGGCGACATAGTTATGTTGCATTTAAATGCACTTGGGTTTTGCAAATAGATTGTAGATATCCACTAACTGAAAGGCGTGAACTTTCTTTCCGTGCTTCAGGTTCATCAGCAAGATGTATATGCTCTATGTCGTACGGTCAATAGGGTAGATTTCAGTTAACCTTCTTTGAACTAAACAAATACATTGATTCTTTGAGTTCCAAATGGAACAAAAGACTTAAAACCTTCAGCTCTGAAGCTTCAGTATAAATGATGTTTCCTTTTACTAGGTGATGTTGCTAGCCTCATGTCCAATTTTCCTCTTTAACGAACTTACCATTTTGGATAAGCGTGGTAAGGGAGTGCATCAGCCGGGGTTCAAACCTTGGACCACCTGCTTAGTTGGTGAGGATTCTACTGCTGAGCCACCACTAATGCACTTGTCCCAAGTTGACTCATATCTAATTAACTTGAGTACATAGTTCAGCATGGAGGTAGACATACAGGTTCAAATTTGGGTTGTGTGTGCAATTTTCCTCAAATGCTACACCTACACTTTTCTGACCAGTTCTGTCGACTACAACTTCATTTCGAGGATCTTACCTGTTGACCTCCACAATCTAACATTTATTTATTAGTAGTTATACACGTGGGATTGTGAGTATTGAAACTTTATAAGCATAATGTACGTTTTAGGCATTCCTTTTAGCAGCTAGTTTTTTTGCAGTATACTTTGGGTAGTATGTTTGAAAAAAAAGTTGTTCCTTTTATGAGTATTCCGTCTTTCTGCTGTCTGAAATGTTTTTGTTTCTTCTCTTGGTTTTATTTTTTCTGATAATTGTCAACTATTGATTAATTATGGGTGGTTAGGCTTTAGAAACATAGATTAAGGCGTGAGTATATGTGTGTATGTGTGCGGAACACAAGACTTCGTTCTGTCCTACTTTACCGCTGTGATACATCTACACTTTTCTTCAATAATTTGTCCTTCATGGCACACGCGTATGCCTGGATTCAACATAGAACTTGGCACCGAAGTGCAGCAGTTCGAGTTGCCGCGTTCCAAATAGCACACAAAGGTAGACAAGAAAATGAGTGAAGAGAATCAATAGAGTTTTGACAAGTATAAGAGTGAAGCAGAATGAGTAATGGTAGAAAGGAATATGAAAGATTACAGAGACTGAATACATCTGCGTAAGCCATTGACAACGATTTTGAGCCATGTCACCTATTGTCTCCAGCCATTGATTCTTAGAGTCCCGATGGCGGGCCCCAACCTGGAAGTCTGCATCTCCCTACCTGACTCAGTTTAACTGTCAGGGATTTCATGGACTGATGTCATGTTTTTGTTTGGCCACCACTTACTCTTTTCCAACCTGCACCTATATCAGCTAGTAATGCCTGTCGGGGGAGGCGATGGTTAGACATGCGCAGCACATGACCTAGCCATCTCAATCTATGTAACTTTATAGCCTCTTCGATTGGTTTTCCCTCTTTGCCCAACACTCTACGCCTAACGTCAACATTACTTACCTTATTATACCACCTAACACGAGAAAGAGATCGTAGATATCTATGATCACAGGCGTACGCTGATCACCCACTCTGTTTGTGTTATTTCCAATTTACTTCCTGTTTTAAAGTGTAAAAGTGTGTGCTGTATCATTTGGTTGAAATATTATTTCAATTTGCCACTTGTTTGATGTTGATTAGAGTGACTAATAACAGCATGTTGTCCAGTTACTCGTGTAGTTTCTTTCGAATAAACCTTGTATGATGGTTGGTATTTCGCGTCAACTGTCACGGGAACAATAGTCCTTCTTATTGCCTCACTAATAAGTTATTTTTGTTATTTTGTATGCACTCTATGTTTGAGCAACTTTCGTTTCACCTACATATTAAGCAGAAGAAAATATTTATCATTCTTTAAAAAAAAGTTAAAATTTAATCTGGTTTGATTACAAAGATTGTGAATGGTATGTATTTAAAGACTGACTGGAGATCTGCTTGTAGTTTGTGTTATCAGTTTTTCTGTTTGCCTTCATTCTAAAACACTAGATCGACTTTGTTAAGTAGTGAATAGTTCATCACAAATGTATTATCTACTTGATACTATAAACGGTAATCAAGAAAGCAGGTAGGTATATTTGCATGATGCTGAGATCAGTAGTGGCTCTACACTATTCACATCAACATATCGTGGTTGCTAGCTAACCAGATCTAAGTGATCTGAATACTAGACGGCTGTTTCCTTTGCTTGGGTCCGTGCTCATCAGCGGAGAGCTCAGAGAGCAAATTCAATATTAAGTATGTTCAAAATGCGTTCTTATGTCTTTCCATGTGACTATTCATTCTCTCTATTACATTCCTCCTCATTTCAGTTCTTTTTTTCACTTTCTCTGACTTTGTGTGATACGTAGAGTGTGGCGACTTAAACAGATGCACTCTTGTGCAAAGTTCTACATGGAAAATTTGTCAGTCACTCACGATACGTAGGAAATTAAGTATTTTGATTTGAATCACAATCTCTGTGAATAGATTATAACCGATAGATCGATAAATAATCGAATACTTCAGAATAGTTTATGTTATTGATAAAATTAAAAAGGAACATTCAAAACACAAATATTATTGTCTAATGTCATATTAAATTCGAAGACTTACAGGCGAAAACCAACAAGTTAGCAGAAGAAGCAGGCTGCAGCGACAGGACTTCAAGTAAAATAGATAAGACGGAGGTGATGAAGATAATGAACCAACAACAACAGGAACTAGTTGTTATCCACGAGAGAAATTTGAGGAAGATAACTTCATTCACTTATCTGGCGCGTCACTGAAGTAGAAGTAAAGTGCTCGCCAGCCACTAGGTGGTCCGGGGCTCGATCCCCGGTCGACGCACTCCCAAACCTCGCGTAGCTGATAATAAGTCCTGCAAAGAGGAAGGGTTAGGCGTGAGATTAGTAATCCCACTCTGTAAAAAGAAGACCATTGTCACCAAAACTTCAGAGCTCTAGCTTAAAGTCCTATATCCTACTGGGAATGCAAAGGAATAAAAAAATTCACATTTCTAGGAAGCATCATCTCAACTACAGGCAGACGGAATGGATGAGGTTGTCCAGACCAGCCAGAATCGAGAAGGCAAGACAAACCTTCATCACTCTGAAATCAGTTTGGAAATCATCTGCACTCACCATAAAGAACAAAATTCGTATTTTTAACACCAGTGTTAAGTCAGTTCTTCTATATTGGTCAGAAACTGAACAGGTCACAAAAACCGTCATACTTTTACGAGCAGCTATCTTCACTCCATACTGTAGATCAGATGGCTAGTTGGGAAGAATCAGCAACAAAAATCTCTAGGAATGAACCAACCAAGAAACCATTGCTCAACAAATATGTAGAAGAAAACAGAGATGGCTCGGTCACACAACGAGGAGACCATTGGTTGACATCGCACACCAGTCCATTGCTCAAGTGGAACCCAAGTTGGGCTTGCTGTCGAGTGCGTCATGGGGTAGATCATGTGAGGAGGAGATAAGAGGCTATGGGTAATCTTGGGACCAGCTAAAGAGGACTGAAGAGAACATGGCGAAATGGAGGTGTGCTGTTGAATCCCCATGTTCCACTCGGAACCCACGGGAATAATGTAATAGTTTCTCTATAAACGTAGTAATTTAGAGCATTGATGACAGAAATAGAGTATTTGCCGTATTTCAACTATTTAAAATGAATAGTAATTCAGTCTACTACATTTGTCAGAAAATTCCTGATCACAATACGTGTCTGATGGCTACATCCATATCCCTTCATGTGTCGAGAGGTGGACCTATAAAGATCTTTTTCAAAGTGGAACCAATAGGATTTCCTCCCCCTCTTATTATTGTAATCCAATGAGTTGTAAAACTTGCTTTTGAAGAAACTAGTTAATACTGCCTCACATAATGCGACATCATGACTTGCTGTAAAAATTAGCAAACTGAGACGAACTAATCTCATTTGATGATAAAATACACATATAGTGCAGTATCCTCCTCAACATTTCGCCTGTTTCCAAATGTAAAAGTTGTACATCTTAACTTCTTTACCAGTTTCGCACAAGTGAGCACAATTCTGTATTTGGAATTTTAATTAGACTACTGATATCAAATATAAGTAATAGGATAGCATACATACCAATGATCAGTTTTCGCGACGATGAACCAAAGGGATGTTGAAATTTATCACACCATCCATTTGGGATAGGACTTATCACCGATTTACTATGTCTGATACGTCTAAAAGAGTGCAGATGTCAAAATATTGGCTTGTTGTTGTTGTTGTTCGAATTGATGATACATAATGACCCAAGTTGCCACACCTGACTAAGTTTCGACATAGAACTTCACACATAAAAGTGCAGCAGTTCAACTTGTCACACTCTATGTAGCACACAAATTTAGAAGAAGGAAAAAAGAACATAAAGGAACTGCAATGAGGAGGAATGTTTGGGAGAAGGAATAGGTACACCATGATGTCTGTACTCATACATTCTACTCCTTGTGATCTGTGCCATATCCAATAAAACCCTATTGCCTTTCCATGTTACTATTGTCCCCCCGCACCCCCACCACATTTCTGCTTATTCATGGTTCTTTTGAACCTCTTTTTCCTCTCTTCTTTTGTGTGCTATATGGAATGTGGCGACATAAACTTCTGCTGCACTTCTGTGCAAAGTTCTATGCTGAAATCGATCATGTTGTCTATTCAGACGAAACTAAATTTCAATTATTTCTTTGCGGTGGCTTAATCGTCACATGTAAACTATTATTATTTTTTTTCCATATAAGGAATCACATTTTTTGCTAGTTTTTATCTGTTGTTGTTGTAGTAGTTAGCGTCCACTATAATATAGTGATCACGTGGACTCCGACCAAGCAACTTACATTTACCTACAAACCTTAGATTAATAGGGCATTGACTTCACAGTTTATTGTCTCTGGTACTGCTGACTTAGCTGTCTTGCCTAAGCGAAGTAACAATACAGAACTGGTGTATGTTGTGTCCAAACCAAGTTCACGTTTAATAGTTTGAAAAGATTTGGACATTGGGTGTAAGATATTCGTTATTACAAAAGTTTTTGTGTTTTCCAGTGAATGAAAAAATAATATTGTTTTGTTTACTAACGTTTCGCTATTTAATGCTGCTGCTAATAGCTTTATCAAAGTGTTGTTAAACCAGAATTTACAAAATCTCAGCTTACACACAGCAATTTAATCATCTTTCTTCAGCAAGAGTTATTTCTCACTTTGTCAAGTCGATCATTTGACAAAAATAACATAACCGTTTGTAGATTTTTGGATTCGATAAGTGTATGGAATTTAAAAAAACAGCACTTCTTTACACAATGTGATTGCTTATCACATTTGTGTTGATTTTGTCACTTCATAGGGGGGGGGTGAGGGAGTTTGGAAACCAGGTCAAATTCTGTTTTCAGACAATTCGGAATCCAGTTAATATGAAGTGATTCTGGTATGAGAGACTTTTTGTGATTTCAATATTGTGGTCTGATTCTGTAGCGTGTATATGACCTATGGCTGATGATGATTTTCCAAGCTTTTCTAGTTCACAACTGGATTTCTCAATGGTCGACTAGGAGATCTACAGTGTTCATTTCCTCTGACCTTGATTT
This sequence comes from Trichobilharzia szidati, assembly GCA_944472155.2. NCBI lineage: Eukaryota > Metazoa > Platyhelminthes > Trematoda > Strigeidida > Schistosomatidae > Trichobilharzia > Trichobilharzia szidati. The sequence continues at coordinate 55,091,896 of OX235276.1, forward strand.
CTCACGGGGTTTGTCCGATATGTATCATATCGCATCACATGAACTGACAAAATCAACACAAATGTGATAAACAATTTTCATCATGTAAACACGTGCTGTTTTTTTTAATAATTTCATGCACATATCATCGAATCCAACAATCTACACATGGTTTGGTTATCCCTACCAATTGACCAACTTGACAACCTCATGCCGAAGAATGATGGCTAAGTGGCTAAGCTGAGATTTTGTAAATTCTTGTTTAGCAACATTTTGATAAAGCTATTAGCAGCAGCATTAAATAGCGAAACGTTAGTAAACAAAACAATAATATCCTTTTGTTTTTCATTCACCGGGAAAGGTATACAGAAAGGTATAAAGACATCGTCTGACTTCATTTTCTATCATGCGTTCTATCATTTGTTCTAGTGGGAAGTCTATTCATTCATCTATTCATTAAGATTGGTTAGTATTGTAACAACGGAAGACAAGGGCCAGGCAACAGATCGTTTATTAAGCAAAATCAACACATATTTATAGATTTTAATGTACATTATTGTAGATTATTGTTAGTAGAAAATACAGTCTTTTGATTGGTTGTTTCTCACAGAAAGTTAACCTTGCATCTCTTTGTGGCTGTGTCAGATCATGCATATGCTAACTGTATCCGCCTACGCAAAGCCTTTGTTCTCATTTTCTCACCACCACCACCAATATTGGGGACATAAACATTGACGTCAATTACTGTCTACCAACTTTGGCTAGCAGCCAGCTCTCACCGCAGTATTGCCACTCAGACAAAGCAATCAGAAGACGTGATTTGTCTGAATCGTGAAGTGTTTTGCGCAAATACAACACTACACGGTTCAGACAAATTACATCTTCTGATTGCTTTGTCTGAGTGGCAATACTGCGGTGAGAGCTGGCTGCTAGCCAAAGTTGGTAGACAGTAATTGACGTCAATGTTTATGTCCCCAATATTGGTGGTGGTGGTGAGAAAATGAGAACAAAGGCTTTGCGTAGGCGGATACAGTTAGCATATGCATGATCTGACACAGTCACAAAGAGATGCAAGGTTAACTTTCTGTGAGAAACAACCAATCAAAAGACTGTATTTTCTACTAACAATAATCTACTATAATGTACGTCTTCATAAAGGGGACTGATTGTTTTAAAGTATTACTTTTTGTTGTTATTATTATTTGTTCGTCTCTATAACCCCACCCTACCCTAATACTCTCTAGGTGTGGATCAGTAATGGAGATATCATTTTAATCGGTTTGCGAGACTATCAAGACAACAAAGCTGATGTGATCATGAAGTATCTGAACGATGAGGCAAGAACACTGAAATCATTAGGTACGTTTGTTTTTTGTTTTGTTTTATTTTTCTGTGTGGAATATTTTGTAAATTATTTTCACAAAATGAAATAAGCAGCTTTTTTCAGAAGTCAAGATATTTTTATGTGAAATTGCCCTGTCATTATAATGTGATACAAAATAAAATTTTACAAAACCTTTGAATTGCGAGATATAGTAACGTGAATCTGTGATCTAACAGCACTATGGAACGTATTTCTCTGGTATACACTACTCAACATAGTCGTTAGCGCTTCACCGAGATCATGATCCTCTGTTGTTTAAGATGCGACATGTGGACTTTTCTGCCAATGTGTGTTGATTCCATTCAAATTCGCTTTAGCCATCGCTGTTGCGTCACTATTTGTTTTAAGTAGGATTAGAAATATATATGACCGTGTACGTCGGTGATTCAGCGGTAGATTGCTTGCTCACCACGCCTCATGTGCCCCCCCCCCCGAGATTCGATTCCCGGCCGACGTATTTCTAAATCTCGCGCAGCCCGTAGTAGGCCTGGTATGGTTGGGCTAGCAAACCCCATCCCGTAAAAAAGAATAAACACCACTGCTACTGAAACTTCAAAGTCGAGGCCTGAAGTCCTCTTGTAACGGCAGGAGACGAGAGACTTCAATGCCGCACCATTTGCACAGATCTTTCGTGTTGTGCTACTTGACTTCTGGCCTCCATATTGTGTTTCTTTGTGTCCGTTCTACGTCTCCCGTGTATCTCCGCAACACCGTATCATTTGCTTTCTCTGACGTGATATCTATCTCCCTGCTATTTGATGTTTTTCTGCCGATGAACGTCTCTTTATATACTACTGATAAATCTTATCAGTAGCCCACGCCACACTATGTCCCACTCGGAATGCAACTGAATGAAATAAGAAATAAAAGTAGAATTGATACGGCTTAACCGAGTGGATCATAGGACCAACAGATGCAAGACTTTACGAACTGGTGAGTCCACCTCAAACTTAAAACAATCTGTCTTTACTCACCAACAGAAACACCGTTTTCTTCGAAATGCCCTTTGGACTTACAGTATGAAGTCTTCCAGTTGACGGTTCACTAATGGGAATGCTAAACAGCAGTTCTTCGTTGTGTTAGTAGTCCATATGGACAAACCAAATTTTCCGAGAGAAACAATATGAAACAATTTATCGGATGAAGTTACAGCTTCTGCTACCGTTTTTTCGCTTAACCCTGAAAATCAGTAATCAACGTGGAAATTTCCTTTTACAGTGTTTAATATCCTCTCGTCGAACGAATTGATACCATTTTGTCTTGAAGCATACATTGAACAAAACAGCAACGAAATGGAATTAAAGCGACTTACATTTGATTCATGCATGCTTGGCGGTAAATCAGCTCCACTCTCAGGATACCATAAGAAACTAAATGGCTTTTCTATCTTCTATAGGAAAGCAAAGCTAAAGAAATATCTCTTCAGCTGATAAACGGGCTTATCCGATGATTTCTAAAACCTGGGAGCAAATCATTCATATTTTTTGTCATACGTATGATGATTTTTCAGGGACATTCTCCTAGACTTGGAGGCTTCGGAAATTGCATAGGTTTAGTTAAACTGGTCGCATAATATCAAGACCTTATCATAGCCTAGTTGTGCAGGTAATATAATGGAATTATGTTTTAGAGGTATCAACCGCTGGTTATCATAATTATCTCTCTCTCTCTCCACAACGATTTTTTTGAAACATTTCATAAACTTCCAAAACAGTTGGTATTCTGTAAGTTGTCAAACTCAATTCCAGGCTCCCGATAGAGTTAACTAGATTCTGAAGTGAGGGAGGGACTGATGTTTCACTTTTTCGGTGTTATTTTTGGCGAGATAATTGTTGTTGACATTAATAACTCCGTCGGTTGTGGAAGGTTCCAATCTTATCAGCGTCGGTTGTTGATCGCTGATATATTACCTCAGAAAACATCGTTCTTCTTAGCCTGTTTGCGATGTTTAAACTCTTTAAGTTCTAGGTCTATAATCTTTATAGCAGTCTTATTAGCCGAGTCTGTCAAAGTCTGATACTTCACTAGGTCTTATAGAAACTGTATGACTATTTCGACTAAATTCAGGGGGATCTTCACAATTAATAAAGGTAGAAATAAAAATAGGATATTTAGTGATCAACATCGGGAATCATCCTAAATGACATGCGAAACTAAATTTTAGTACTGTAGAGTACTTGTGAGCAAAGTATGAGACAAGACAATTGGAAGTTGGAGGTGACTGTGTAATGTTATTAGTCTTCACACAAATATAAGTGTAGCTTCTAGCCCCTGTGGAGCATGAAAACTCTGTCCCAGCTAATCTTTCATAATGTCGTGGTATTACTAAGTCAGAAAGGCATAAAGGAAACAGCTTCCGTACTACAAATTTTAACTAATCTTACTTTATTATTAGAATTAATGTGTTGGGCAATTTTTATCGTTTCATTTGGCTACAACTTGTTTTAATACATTTCTTTTCTCATTTTAGACATCTGGATACATAGTTGTTTGTAGGTCAAGCACTTGTCCATACACCATGTTATATATATAACCTTTTATTAAGCCTGCATTTTTTTCTCAAAAAACTTTTATTATCAGGTGAGATCCCAGATACTATAAAATTGGAAGAGAATGATGATATTGAATTCGACGCGAATGCTGCCATCTTCGATGAAGACGAAGATGGTGAGAAAGGATCTGATTCTGATGAAGAAGAAGAAGAAGACGGCTCAGATGATGATAGTGATGATTCTGATGATATGGAAGAGGTGAATCAAAGATTCCGTGCTGAAGCTAGCGTCACTAAGGATCAGCGAAATAATCGTCGAAGATAATTTATTTGATTGGCTATATTGTGGTGTGGTGTGGTGTGGTGTGGTGCGTTGCTTGTTTATAAATAAAACTGGGTTCAAATTTGACTACATAGTGTTGTAAGTTGAATTTTGCTTTTTTTTCTTACTACTGATTTGTTTTTTTACGAGTAAAGTTTTCCAGGCTGTAGGTTCTGACGTCTTTGTTTGGGACTCTTAAGCAGTATGCACTCATGACCGAACCTACTAGGGGTCGAACCAATGACTTTGATGTCACAAGTGGAACTCGTACATCAATTGAGCCACTAGGGTGGAATACAGCATCCATCCCATAGATTCTAACTCCTGCTAATTTCTCGTATATAGCGCGGACACCGGCCAGAGTGTCATCATCGGAGAAAATATCCGTCCTCACACTCATCTTGGTGTTGGACCCCAGTAGAACTTCTAACAGCTTCATCCTATCGTCAGTCACTAGTAGGAACTAGATTAATTTCCAGTTGTTGGTTTGCATGGATATGATTGGTTTCAAGTTTGATCACAGTCCTTGGAACAATTCAAGATGGGGGGGGGGTCATGTGTGCTTACTGGTGAAAAGTCCCAAACTGGGACGAAACAGCTGTCCAGTACTCCCTGGATCTCAGTAGTCCTTTAACTAAACCTCGAAATTTGTAATTATTTCACATATTTGTTGTTTCCTGTTTCTGTCTTCATAAGTGGTGGTGGGTTTTCCATCTTGCATAGTTTCACATGAGTCGTATTCATGTTATATCGAGAATCAAATCCCGGGAGGGTTCTGCTATCCTAGCTAGATGCTTGGTGCTGAATAATGTTTTAGTACACAATAAGTAGAATTGAAGCACTCACTCTTCTAGGCCATGTTTGTACTTGTGTTTCTTAATTATGGCATGTATAGTGAGATTTTTTATTTCTGTTTGTTAACATTTTTGATGTATTTATTTTACCCTTAATTTTGTTTACCACCGTCGTATGACTACGGTGTTCTTCTTTTTTCTGTGTTTATTTAACAACTAAAGCTTCAGTAGTCAGTGTCTCCACAATATTCTTCTTTGTTATTATTACCATTATTATATATATTATTATTTCTTTGGGTTCCGAGTAGAATCCAGAGCCTCAACAACACACATCCCCAGTTTGTCCTGTTCTCTGCAACCCTCATTAACTGTGCCCCCACGATGGTTCATATGACTTGCTCCATGTCACCTTCGGACTCCTAACCCACCCGTTGGTTCCCAGTCGGGTTCCAATCGAGGGCCTGGCGCAAAGTGTCAACCAACCAACGGTGTTCTCAGCATGTGTTCAATCCATCTCCACCTTTTCTTCGGGATATATTTCTTAAATAATAGGTTCTTGGTTGATTCGTTCGCATAGTTCCCTGTTCCTATCCTGAAGTAGGCTGTTGGGAATGCTTTTCGCGACGCGCCAGGTTTCTAACCCATATAAAAGAATTGATTGACTTAATATCGGTGTTGAAAATCCGAATTTTGTTCTTTATGCTGATTGGAGGAGATTTCCAAAATTGATTTCAGAGTGATGAAGGTTTTCATTGCCTTTCCGAATCCGGGTTTTAACATCGTCAATCATCCATCCAGCAGCTGAAACGATATAGCCTAGATAAGTGAAGGCAGTGACATTCTTGAAATTTATTCCGTTGACAGTGATTGGTGCTTGTTGTTGTTGATTGATTCGTTATCTTTATTATCTCCCTCTTCTCTAAGCTCACTTGAAGTCCTGTCTTCGCTGCCAGACTCTTCTGCCAACTTGTTGGTTTTCGTTTGTACGTCTTCGAATTTATGTGATATTAGACATAAGTTGTCCGCAAAATCCAGATCTTCTACAGTATTTTCATCAGTTCAACATATTCCTGCCTTTTCTCTGCACAATCCAGTCTATCATAATAAGAAATATCTCCGGTGCTTGTCGGGAGCCTCATCCAACTCATGTCTCCACTTATAAAGCTTCGCTGAGTTTTCCGCCGTGGATCACCTGAAACGTACCATTGTCATGTAGCAATTGAATATGACTTGCTCCATTATCACCTTCGGACTCCTAATCCGTTGGTTCCCAGTCGGGTTCCAATCGAGGGCCTGGCGCGAAGTGTCAACCAACCAACGGTGTTCTCAGCATGTATTTAATCCATCTCCACCTTTTCTTCGGGATATATTTCTTAACTAATAAGTTCTTGATTGGTTCGTTCGCATAGTTCCCTGTTCCTATCCTTCCTGACCATCTGTTGATAAAAATCTGAAGTAGTAGGCTGTTGGGAATACTTTTCGTGACGCACCAAGTTTCTAGTCCATATAAGGAGAACTGATTGACTTAACATCGGTGTTGAAAATCCGAATTTTGTTCTTTATGCTGATTGGAGGAGATTTGCTTTTTATATACATATGGTTTTCTGTCTTCCCCCTTGTTATAGGTGTTGCGTCATTTCGCTTACACTTGTTTGGTGATAGTTTGAAGAATTAAGATTCGGTGATTAACCTCTCCATCCACTCAAATGCATATTTTAACGTTTTGAATACTTCCACCCTATATGCCATCCTATTGTGTGATTATATGCAAGTGAATGCATTCCCAATGGCCGAGCTTTTTTCTGAATTATTTAACAACTTATACCAGGGTCAATCATTCTATCTCTGTAGCTAAGATAGCTACCGATGCTCTGATAATCTAATCGACTTCGATCTACTAGTTCGACCTATGTAACTTATCTCACAGTCATTAAATGGTATTTGGTAATTGGAATGACGCAATGCTTACACTGCAAATATGGAAAATTGCAATAAGCAGCTAGAGGGAAAGAGAACAAGAAATATATAAAGCAAATTATGAACCCGTGTAAATAAATTCATGTGATTATGAGCAATAAATAGTACTCGAAACGTTGTCATCCAGTTAATAATACTATACCACCCGTGTGTGTGTGCTTGTGTTATATTAAGTGAAATTATGCAGTACGGCGGAATTGTTGCGTAATGTTTTCATTGTCTGCAGGTCTTTTTAATTCTCTCATCCCCCTTCTGTGATTTATGGTATGCATTCCATGAACTATCTTATAAAGTATAGAGCCTGTCTTGTTACTTAATGTACAGCTTGATAATAAATTCGTTGATAAGTGTGTCTCCTTACTGAATTATTTGGTATTAATTTTTGGGATTTTAATTGTCCAATTAGAGGAGCATCCCTGTTACACTTTTTAAAACATGTTTATTCGATTATAAACTGAATGGTATTCAACGAGTGTTTTCCCGTCTCTGTATAGGGAACTATAATTTCAGCTAAATGGTTCTAGTCAATAATAAGTCTTGTTTACACTCTCTCCTAGCCTCGGTGCTCCAGTGGTTGAATACTCGCCAACCACGCACGTGATTTGGGACTCGACTCCCGACCGACTCACTCCTGAATCTCGCTCAGCCGATAGCAAGCACTGTAAAGAGAGGGAAAGTTGTACGTGAGGCTGGCAACCTCACCACCCTGTAAAAATGAATAACACCACTGCTCTACTGGAACTTCAAAGCCCGCGCTTGAAGCTCTCTGTTCCACTCAGATTGGAAGGGAATAAGATAACAAGATAATAATAACTCCTAATCATTTAATTATTATTTTGTTTTATTCCTGTGCGTTCCAAGCGGAACATAGGGCTTCAGGCTTTCAGCTTCGAAGTTCCACTAACAGTGGTGCTTATTTTTACGGGGTTGTGGTTGCTAGTCTTACTGCTAACCTCACTTCTTTACCAACCTTACCACCAGCTTAGTTAGCGAGGTAAGGGAGTGTGTTGGTCGGGGATCGAACCCTGAACCACGTGTGGCGAAGTCGGCGAGCATTCTACTGTTGAAACACTGACACACACACACATTATTATTATCATTATTTAATTTTCTGTTTTTGATTTCTTTATTTTACAGGTTTCTCTCAGATATGATAATCGTATATATAGATGATATAATGTATGCCTCTTATGTGTATGCTTCTGTCTATGTCATCTTGAATGTGTGTGTATGACAAATGTCCATAGACACAAACACACATACACACTCACACACAGTCACTTTTAATGCGTGTATATCTAAATTTCCACATATGTTGTCTGTATTTTGGTACTTTATCATCTTCTTTGACACTTAGGCAAAATACTTGAGTATATATATTCTTTCTTGTCATTTTAAACAAACAAAATAATTGATTTTTATGCACACTGGGGAATGCACAAAGATATACACTATTCTTCTCCTTTTATCTTAATGCTTTTCTCAATGATGTGTAATTTCTATTCTTCGGTTATCATCATCTATCTTCAGAGAAACACAAATGTATGTTAGTCAATCAGTTGAATCGGTTTTGTCTTTAGTTGTTTTAATTATGCAATCGATATTCGTTGTGTGTGGAAACGTCTTTATGTGTGTACATGAGTTTATAGAATACATCGCGAAACTCCATTACTGTATGGGATTATGGTTGTGGCGTTTTTCTCTCCACCTGTTCATCTCTTTTATTTCGAGGACTACTTTCTCATGCTTACTGTTCTTGTGTGTAGAGTGATATTCAGTGCAGTTAGTCCTGCCGGACTCAGACTTTAGGCACCGTGTTAAAGGCACTACCGCGTCAATCACCTTAGAACGTTGAGTCAATAAGTTAGTGAAACCAAATGAGGTAAATGAGGTATAAATAAATCACCGGAAATACCCACTGAGTCATGAAGAAAGATAGAAGACAACTCAGCGAAGAAAATTCTCTTTTTTCGACGTAGTCATCAACAACTAGGCTGTATATTCGTGTATTTTTATTAAATCTGTGTGAAAAATTTCCAGAATTATTTCTAGGCAAACGTCAAATTAATAAAATTACTAGGTGTAATAAGTTGAAGATAGGTAGTGGTACTGTAACAACAGAAGACAAGGGCCAGGCAACAGATCGTTTATTACGGAAAACAACACGTATTTATAGATTTTGATGTACATTATTGTGGGTTAATGTTAGAAGAAAATACAGTCCGTTGATTGGTTGTTTCTCACACAAAGTTAACCTTGCATCTCTTGTGCCTGTGTCAGTTCACCTATATGTTAACTGCATCCGCCTGTCCATTTGACCTTTGACCTCAATTACTGTCAACCAATTTGGCTAGCAACCATCTCTCACCACACTCGTCCCCCCGTCAAAGACTTGCGACTGAAGTTGGTTCGGTCTTCTCGGTTCTTGAGGCTTTGCTCTTTTGTCTTGCTGTCTGGAATCTCGGCGCTTGCGGATGTTCACTTGTTTCTCTGTGTTTACCATTGCGATTGTGTCTGCGTAACCCCATCTCAACGTGACCATATATGGTCCTTCCCACTTTGGAAACTGTTTGCCTGACCCTGTCGCACATTCGTTGGTATTTCGCCTCACACTTCCATATGCTGCTTTCTCCCGACCTCCCAGCAGCGTCCCAAGTAGCAGCCTCATCGCTGACAGATCTTGAACGCCACTCAACTGCGAAGAAGCCTCGAAGTCCTGCGCGAAGATCCATATGTCTCCATCAAAAACTGCAGGGCATAGGCTTTCCATTTGTCGGTAGGCAGCGACACCAAATGTAACAACAGAAGACAAGGGCCAGGCAACAGATCGTTTATTACGGAAAACAACATGTATTTATAGATTTTGATGTACATTATTGTGGGTTAATGTTAGAAGAAAATACAGTCCGTTGATTGGTTGTTTCTCACACAAAGTTAACCTTGCATCTCTTGTGCCTGTGTCAGTTCACCTATATGTTAACTGCATCCGCCTGTCCATTTGAGCTCAATTACTGTCAACCAATTTGGCTAGCAACCATCTCTCACCACAGTACTATTCTCGAAATACTCCAGGTCAAATTAAAATCACAATCTGTAATAATCTGGAAGGTCGGGTAGAAAAGACATATTAAGATATAATTATTCAGAGCGTCGGTGGTACAGCGGTTAGGACGCTCGCCGACCATGCACATGGTCCGGGGTTCGATCCCCGGCCGACGCACTCCTTTACCTCGCTAAGCCAGAAATAATTCTGGTGAAGAGGAAAGGTTGGGCATGAGGCTAGCAACCCCATCCTGTAAAAATAAACACTGCTACAGAAACTTCAAGCCACTAGCTTGAAGCCCTATGTTCCACTGGGGAACGTGAAGGAAAAAAAACTCTGAAGTGAGGATAAAAGTTGTAAACTATGTAGTACTCAACATCACAAAGGAAGAAAGAGTTAGAAATTTGATAAGGTTAAACGTAGTTGAGTATCAGTTATAACGAGTGTGAAGAGGGTGTGAAAATTGTACAAAAGGAACATATGATAATAGTGAATTAATTATTTAAGTTAAAGCAAACTAAAAAGTGGAATTGAAAATTAATAAAAGTTTTTTACAGGGAACGACCAGTGATGAAGAGGTTAAGACCAAGGTAGAAAATAAGAGACTGGACAAACTTCTTTTTGAATACAGTGATCGGGGTTGTTTTGACGAGTTGCCAGCGCGCCTCCGTTATACAAAAAAGCCGAAAGCTAACTCCCTTTGTACCATTTGGTCTCACTTTGTAGATGACTCCGGGGGAGCTATGTGGCTTGAGTTCGCTAAGTGCTCGAGAATTGAGCTAGTAACTGCCTTGCATTGTGCGGATAATGTTCAAAGATGCATTTGGAAAGTGCGCGGCCAGTAGTATATCTGCTAAGTTTTAGTTTGGGTTCAGGCTAGAAACAAGCTCGGGGGTTAGATTAACCAGATTAAGGAGATATCATAGGTTGGTTCGATTTGGATTAAAGGCGAGGTTAAAGACAGGTGAGATTTGGGTTATGTCAAGGAAAGGTTTGGGGTTAGAAGATGAAATTCATCTTTCAGCAATTTGGCTGTTTGCAAGGTTGTTGGAGCCCTTCGTGACTCTTCGGTGCCTGAAGTTTGACTTTGCCGTAGTTCTTATACGAAACTTGTGTTTCGCATCCTATAGCGCTACAAATCATCCCTGGTCATATATATGCATCGGTATTTGTGCTGGAATTTAGTCATAAGTCGACCGTGAGATGGACAGTTTCACGAAGAAGTAGGTTGCTGAGACTCACTTCCCTATGGCAAAAAAGTTCTAATATTTTGCGTTCTCATAATTTTAACTCTTGTAAGGTCTTGTCGAAATTTATCCTAACAAGGTTCGCTTACTTCAAAGATGTACTTGATCTTTATTTAGACAGTGAAAACCGCCTAGCGTATTGAAGGTCTGCAAATTGTCTTTTTGTTTTTTAACTGCCTAATGAAATTCAAATGACTGTTGTGTTTGGCTTTAGCCTTTCACACACAATAGATTGGCATAAGTACTTGTGAAGACTGAGCGTGTGTGTGTGTGCTACTGATAAGATTGGTAGGAAACAACCGAAATCGGGAACAAAATTTTAAGTGAATAGCTATTGAGGTGGAAGTGTTTGCTCCTCAAATCTGGATTTAGTTTACGTCATGGTCGGGGCAACTTTTCACCTAAAGGTTTAACCTTCGGAAAGTCGACAACCAGTCAAAACAGTTTATTTGTCCCCTGACTTAGCCGTCCTTTATTGTAGCTGAAATGTGTAAATAAGGTGTTTTTGCTTTTATAAAAAGTCCTCCACGAAGTCTGTTGTCTTCTTCCGTTATAGTAGCACAAAAATATATGCTACAAAAAAGTCTCACTACAGTTGTAGCAAATTCTGTCATCACTGTAACTCCGTTTTCTCTTGAATTGACTCTTATATGTGATATTGGATGGTTTGAGGCAATCGACTATAGGAAGCCCTGCCTAACCTAGGTTTCGTGCTGATTGGCACTCGTCAGCAAGGCGTGTCTCCAACCTTGAAGGAACTCATGTCCCTTCTAAGATTCGAACCTGCGTCACCCAGTGCCGCTTGCAGTCAGAGATGTTACCATTGAGGCTCACGATTGACCTCCTTTAGGACTGTATTGGATATTGTTGATTGAACACTACTCAGTAACTAGTGTAGTGTGTCTGTTCCTATCTTTGGTGCAGACTGAATTCTATCAGTCAAGTCTGCAATGTGCCCACTACTCTATGGGGCTCACCATCACGGTGCATTTTGAATAGTTCCTATTAGATGGTTGGAGGCAATCGGCAGGAAACCTTGGACACCTAGGTTTCGTGCTAGTTGGCTAGTAATCAAAAATTCACAGTGTACCGTGATGACGAGCCATCTAGCATAATGGCCACAATGCAAACTTGACTGATAGACTTCAGTCTGCACCAAACAGAGGACTAGACATATTACACTAGTTACTAACTAGTGTATAAATAAAAAATGACTCATATATTATTGAGTGAAATTTCGGCAAACGTTTGCTGTAATATTATTATTATTATTTCCTTTAATTCCTAGAAGAACATAGGGCTTCAGCCCTGCGTCTCCACTGAGTTCGGTTCTCTGCTAGAGTTTTCTCCTGGCTCCGGGTCTGCCCACATGCTTTCATTTCCTCTTTTAAATAACCTCCTCCAAGTCACCCCTGGACGACCAACTCGCCGCTTCCCTTTCGGGTTCCACTCGAGCAATGGCTTGTCTAGTGATGTCACTTGATGGTTTGTTTCCTCAGAGTATGGCCAATCCATCTCCATTTCTTCCTGCCTATTTGTTTCACAATCGGTTCCTGGTGGGTTGGTTCGCTCCCAGAGATCTCTGTTGCTGATCTTTTCTGGCTGGCCATCTGATCTTGAGTATTGAGCGAAGACAACTGTTAATGAAGGTCTGTAGTTTGTTTGAGATGCTCTTTATGACACACCAAGTCTCTGATCCGTATAGTAGCACTGACTTCACATTGGAGTTGAAATTCTGGATCTTATTTTTGATGCTGAGTGCTGTTGACCTCCACACAGACTTGAGGGAAATGAAAGCTTGTCTTAAGATATAATAAATCTACTTATATGCAACAGTAGCCTTTTGGAACAGAGAATTCACTACCAATGGAGGTATTCGGTAAAAAGCTATGCGTCAAATTCTAGTCAGACAACTTACTGCCAAATTCTGTCAACTGTAAAAAGGAATTTATTATAGATAAGATTTTAGTCTGATAAATCACACATTGATGTTATGCAGTAATATAAACTGATGACGTCTCGAGCAGAAACTATTGCCACTCATAATCATATCAAGTCATTCACACAACTTTTTCACTTCATTTATATACATGAATGGAATTGATGATTAGACATTTCCACTCATGTATATAAGTGAAGCGAAAGGTTGTGTGAATGAATTGATATGATTATGAGTGGCAATAGTTTGTGCTCGAAACGTCATCAGTTGATATTACTGTAACAGAAATTATGTTATTGCCTCTGATTATTGGAAACTTATTCAAATATTACAGACAGATAATAGTATTTCAGACAGGAATCCGAATGAATCCTGTTTCAATTCAGTCATTCTTATAACTTCATCCATCAATTATATTCCAAAGTCAAGGTTGAAATAAGCATTGTGCATACATATTTTGTATAAAAAAGTCTTGAATTCATGAACGTCCAAGGATTCCACTATCTTCGAAAGTTTAGAACGAAGAAAACTCAGCAAGTAGGCATGAATTCGACAGATAAGGTTTTAAAATCCTGGTCAGGATTGATTTAGCGACAGAAGTCGATCTAGTGTTCTACAATAGGGTTTCTTACACCCCTTCTCCTTTGCTAAACCAATCAGGAATATACTGCGGTATATTTGGAAAGCATTGTCAGGCTACAGTCGGTGTACTTAGTTCCATAAGAGTTCAGGAATTTGTAGATGCACATGAAGGCGACCGGACGACGGGGCTTATGTTTTACCCAGCTGGTGAAAGTCAGTCGCAGTTTCGCTGCAAATAACGGCCTACTTACTGATTAGAAAAGACGAAATTTGGGCATATCTGAGGCTTAATCACTTTGAATTTTTCAGATTCAAGTAGATGGTTTTCTTTGCAGCTGAGTAGGTGACAGGCGCAAAGTGTCTGTCTTTTGTGTTTCTGTCAGAAAATCAGTTTGGGTAACTGTCTCGAGCCAGTGTTGTGTCTTTTAAGAATAAAAGTGTCGTGTTAACACAATCGGAACTAAAAATATTTCTTATCCTATGACAGAGAGAATGGGCGAGGCTTCTTTTCCTGCAAGCTAACGCCTAACTGTAGAAATTGATCAGTTATGCGTTTTATGTACGTCTCCAATGGGTGAATGTTTTAAGAGATTTCTAATTACATCTAGTGAGGAACACTTCAAGAAATGGAATGCTTAGTTCGAAGTCTTTTTCTATTGTGAATTATAAGGATGGATGGCATTTGTTCAGTGATAGAAAACTCTCGCCAAGTGCTACATCCTCATTACTAGTAACGAATGTGTCGTCTACATCTCATCTGTAAATATCAAAGAGACCAAATGTTTGATATTAAGCTGAGTGTTTTCAAACTTTTATAGACATCCTAAACTGATCGCTTAGTTGTAGAGGAAAGAAACTATTACCGTGAATCTAGAATCCAAAGTGATCAGATACGTTAAAATGTCGTCTTCCTAAATCAGTTAGCAAACTGGTTTTTGCAGGGAAGCTGCGACTGACCTCCGCCAGCTGAAAGTTCATCTCCGTTTCCGTGAAAAATGTCTGCTACCCACCTGGAGATTTCCTAGCAAGGAAATTTTTGCAAGGCTGAATTCTGATGGAATTCGTGATTAAACGCTGTTCATGATTTAGCAGTATACTTCGAAACACAACCATTTCTACTTCTGTCATTGGTAGATTCAAATTCAGAGAATCTGTCCACTTGACAACTACATTGCTGTTGGACGTATTTAGAGAAGGGATGTTAGTTTATTTAAAATAGAATCTATGCCTCGTATCAGGATAATTTCACTGCACGAAACTGTATATATATATATATATATATATATATAATATATATATATATAATATATATATATATATATATAGTCTCGCTAGGCCATCCTCCATAGAGGTCGAAGACACTTCGAGAGCGAACCTAGAGAACGAGTAGATACAATAAACAGAAGATTGAGAAAGAGGATTAAGTATAAAACAGTTGAACCAAAGAGATCACACAAAATCAAACAGGACAGAAGGCTGACCCGGAGACAACACCGAATGTACGAATCAGCAATGAGGCAGATAAGTTGAAAAAAATGGATATCTGTAGTAAAAATACAACCGACGAGAATTAGTCTACTTCGCCCACAAACATACATAAACTTTCCAGTTTTGCACTGTAGTTTAGCCTTCTCCTACGGCTATCAACTAACTGGTTTCATCGTAGAACTTTGCACACATGTGACCAGTTTTAGTTGGCACACCCCATGTAGCACATAAAGCAAGAGTAAAGAGAGATAATAAACAGAGATATAAGGCAAAAAGAATAGTAATATGGAGGAACAATAGAATTTTATTGGGAATTATAAATCATACAGAGTGAATGTATCTGCTCCAGCCAGCGAGAACGATTTCGAGCCATATCACTGACTGTCTATAGCCGTTGGTTTTTAGAATCCCGAGGAACCCTGCTAGTCAGGAAGTCTACACCTCCCCACATGACTGACTAGCTGGCTTAAACTAACTATCGTGGATTTCATTGAATGACGAAGCCATGTTTCATTTTGACCACCACTAGCTAACTCCTCTCCAACCTGATCTATCCTTTGTCAGCGAATATTGCCCGTTATCGAGGAAGGCGATCGATGGCTAGGTATGTGTGCGTAACACAAATCCTAACCATTTCAATCGGTGTCACTTCACAACCTTGTCGTTGATTGATTTCCCCTGCTTACCTAGAACTCGCTGGACTGATGCCCAGCCTCAATATTGTTCACCTTATTATACAGCTTAACTCGGGAGATAGGACACAGACATATGTCTGTAATCAAAGAGAGCTAGCCAGCATCCTCATATCTTGCACTTTCACTGGCCATTTCCCGCTCACAGCCGTAAAGGACGATAGAGCGAACTGGTGAGTAGCACACACACCCTTTGATCGATAACCAACCAGATATCATGTCTCCTAAGCCAGAGATAGACTAAATTGACGGATATATATGGCAGGATCCTTCTGTATCCATGCTGAGATGTCAGCAGTCAGCCACCATTGAGCCTAATGCAACTTGCTAAGTGTATGATTATTTATTATTTATTTTTTTATTTTGATTACAGCTTGATTCCACACCGTATTTTCAGTACAAGTATGGAATTTTCAGCATGGATATCGGTAGCCCAAATTTACAGGCCGACCATAGATATCGGATGTGCACCGGCAGGGGTTCGAACCCCGGACCATGTGCATGGTCGGCGAGAGTCCTAACCACTGTGCCACCGACGCACACATGATGTGGTTAACACGTTCAGCCAGAACTTCACTCCCTACCTTCAAGCTAGGAATCAATGTCTTCCTGTTCAGTCCTGTAGCCTGATCATCTTACATTTGAAAAGGTGAGCGAATCGCATGCCAAACTTTCACAGATTGCTGGTCTCCAAAGTGTTCAGAAGACTTTGCTGTATTTTGTCAGCGTCCTCGCCATCTAGTAGGGAGGACTATATCATCTGTATATTCCAAGTCAACGAGATTATTCCGTGATGGTAACATGTGAGTCCCTGAGTCGCTGAAGTCAGTTAGCATTAATTCCACTAGTACATCAGTGATGAAACTAAATACAAATGGGGATATTGGACATCCTTGGTGAAGAATACTGGCTGTCATCACTTCAAATGACAACTCAATATAGGCTCTCATCTGGCTGCATGAGTTCGAGTAGAGTGCCTTGATCAATGAAATGTATTTTCTTGGCATTCTCTTCACGGTCAAATATCGCTATAGTACCTCCAGTTGACGGAATCGAGGGCTGTTTGCTAAAGGGGTGCCGGTAAGTATGCCTATGTTCCAGAATCTGTCAAAGAGTTAAGATATGATCCATACACCCCCTCCTGGACTAAACTCTGCCTGGTTCTCTCCCGTTTGTTTCTCTTCAGCACTAGTCAATCTACCCCTGATGGTTCAGCCTAGAACTTTCGATACTATATTGCTTAAGCTGATTCCCCCGTGATTATCACAGGAAGACCTGTCTCCCTTCTTGTATATTAGGGTAATCAACAACTTACACCAACCCGACTAGACTTCCTCTGATTCCCAGACGCTGCCTAATAGCTTAGTTAACGCAGACAGTAAACTGTCTCCACCGTACTTAAATAGCTCTGGATTCATTCCATCAGGTTCTGCTGCTTTGCCTTGTTTCAGACTAGTGACGGCCTTACTAACCTGATTTAGGGACGGTGGACCTGTGTCCACATTCCATTCAGGGAGGTATTGGATGTTCGGTAAGCTGAGCGTGGCTTTAGGCCAGTTAAACTGCTCCCCAAAGTTTTCTTTCCAGCGTTCCAGTCGTCTATCCTGGGAGCTAATTATGGTGCCATTTTTCTCCGAGATTGTTTCGCTTATCATTTGCCTTTTGCCACCTGTTTCCCTGATAAGCCTGAATAGTTGTCTGGTGTTACCAATCGCCGATGCCTTTTCCATCTCTTTCTCTTTTGTCTCCCACCACTGTTCACGGTCGTTACAAAGGCTTCTTGTTAGTTTGCGTTTGAGCAGCTTTCGCTCCTTATGATAATCGGAGCTCGCCGGAATCAGTCTTCTTGCATCAATCAGTTTGGATGAGGCGGTAGAGATCCAATGGCTCTTACTAACTTTTGGTTTTAGGTTATTAACAGCTTTTACAGATGTGCCTACAGCTAACTGTATGTTGTGCGAGGCTACCTCAGGGGAAGTCCTGTCGTCGACCTCAGACACTCGTTTCGCTATTTCCTCATTGAATAGGGACTCAGTGTCTCGATACAGTAGGGGATGTAACTGTTTCGCTGCCAGCAATTTCTTACGTCCATTTAGTCGTTAGCATAAACGTGCGCGGACCAGAGCGTGACCGAAGTCTATGCCCGTGTTCCAATGGGAGCGGCAGTCTTCTACTGACCCTCGCCAACGATGCCCTAACGCTATGTCGTCTATCTGAGTTTAGCGTTGATTTGGCGACGGAGGTCGCCAGGTTACGCAATGTCTTTCTTTTTACCTAAAGTTAGTGCTGGCAAAGAACGGATGATTACCTAAACACAACTGTAGAATACCATCACCACTGTCAGTTTGTCGGTAGGGAACTTCATACCTACCACCTACATACTTCTCAGTCTGGCACAACTTCCCTACTTGGACACTGAAATCGCCTGCTAAAGCAACTATGTCTGAGCGTTTTACTTTTCGCAGCAAACTAGAAAGCTTCTGGTAGAAATCATCCTTGGATTCATCCAAACTGCAGTCGCTTCGGGCGTAGGCAGTTACTGTGAGAAGACAACGACGGGTAACGCCATCTTTCCTTCTAACGGACACGTTCAGACGGACCGCACACATACGACTATCTACTGGGATCCACCCTGAATCTTCATGCTATCCCTACACCTGCAAATCCTCGCGAACTAGCTGCGGAGTTTCTTGACACCCTCAAAGTGGATTTCGCAGAATCACCTTAGATGTCCTCGATCCTAAAAGTACCCAACACTGAGGGGAAAGCACCTTTATTACTGCCCTCTTATGGCCGATCCCGATGCAGTTAACCAGAGAAGAGATGTCTCGTCTTGTGTGGTTTGGGTTGTACACTATTTTAAAGGTCCTAATTAGGTCCACCCTAGTTCTGCGATATCCGGTAGTGTACTTATCCGACTTTCAGGGTTGATCATTATGCAGCTAGCATTCAAGCCATGTGACAGTTTCAGTTTTTCTGCCTGGTATGCTCTCGAGGAAATTTGTAGCCTCTTTTGAAAGTGGGGATACAATGACGTTGTGGACCTTTATGTATGACCGTAAGCATATTTTGTATAACTGTGAGTATTAAATGCGGGTGTGTATATAGGGCTTTGGATGCATCTCCCATGTAGTTGGGGCTTGTGTCCAGGAGTAGCATAAGGTCAGACGCTATCTATTTAAGGAATAAGTTGGTCCCACATAGGCGACTGCAGTTTTTTACTCCACCATTGCTTGAATTAACACCTCCCGGCATTCATAAATACCGAATATCAGCCCGCCTTCTGTTCCACGACAGTCCAGAATGGTTAGGTCGACTTGAAATGTAAGAAAGCCCTCCTCATTTCTTGCGATTCTCGCCAAGCGAGCGAAGTTTGTGATATCACCTGTTAAAATCAAAATTAACAGCGGACCTGTATTAGCAATAACCTGACCGTCGATATCCTCTGTGTGCAGTGTTTGAGGTGCACCTTCATATGAAGTGCGATTATCTGGAAGTGGAATCTAATTCAGGATATTGGCGAGTTGCTGATTCTAGCTTGGCAGAATCTTTGGGTGGGATTTCATGAGATAATCAGAAATTCTGTTAGATCTAGAAACAGCAGAGTTACCGAAAAATCCTGGTCGCTGCATGGTGTTCATTTGTTCCGAGATGCCAGAATGTTGGTAGCATATAACAGATAATTTATGAACCTTTAATGAAATTTATGCAAGTTGCCGTTTTTATTCAGGTAATCGCTAATTTTATACTCCAGCAGGCTTACTAATATTACTGGAAGAAATGTCACTGATCTGTAACACGGATGATTTTGTCGATCTCCTTTGTTTTCTGTTGTCTGCGAAACAAGCACGCAAACGGCTTTCTTAATAGAACACAGAGTATAAGCGTATTCCTTCAGAACTAGAGATTTGATGATGTGACATCCTAGAGATTATTTTGAACTTAGACGTTTCAGTCTCTTCAGTATCATACTTGCAGTTAGTTATATTATGTTTAGTCTCTATGAAGTCAGACTGTAGCGGTGGTCTCCAGGGCAGCTCCATGTCGTTCTCTTCCTCGTTGTTCACTTGTAAATTGAGTGCACTGCCGGAATCATCTGTTTGTAACATCACAGTTCATTGATGTTTCTAAATCAGTTACCGACTACGTAGCAGCATATAATTCTCCACCGAGACAGGTGGTATAATAGTGCCTAGGGGTCTAGCTGTTATTGGTTGACCCCAAAGGTTTCACCCTATTGACCATCGTTCATAGATGTCTGTGGTGATTGACAATTTCTATCTTTGTATTGTTTAAATACTTACTGTTGTTTGTTTATATATTTATTATACGATTTAAAATATAATTCCGCCAAATACAAATTCCTAAATTCATCCCTCTCTGTGTTTTGGTTGAGTTCCTGTAATTCGGTCATTGCGAAATACAATACTACTATCACAAATAACAATCACATTTTGGCGTCGCAATGGAATTAAATAATCTTGGAAAGTTTCCTATAAATGGTTCACCGCGGGAAATCTCCGATTATCTTGAATGTTTCGACGCATGTTGTATGTCGAAGAATGTTCGCGATGACAAAATTCCAGCTCATTTTATTACTGCTATCGGGCTAGATGTGTTGTTGCTGCTCTATTTTGACTGAACTAGAATGCACGTATATCTTAGTTCTTCCTCGCGTTTATGATTGTGCCCTAACGTTGCGATTACTCGACATCCGCAACGTAATTCAAAAGGCACTTGCGAAGGAATACGATAGTGTATTATTGCAGCAATCAAAATTCAAAAATCGAGCGAGTACAAAAAGTATCAATTGTTAACATGCCAGATTTAGAGTAATAAACAAATCGAAGTACAATTACATAATGAAAGTATAGTACTATGATGAGTAATAAAACGGGTCACTACAATAGCCCCTCCGTAGAATGCAGGTAAATGAAGTTTACCTGTATTTGGAATGATATTGTAAATTACAATTACAGAAGAAATATATACGAGTTTGTGGTATGAAAACCGAATTGAGGATTTTAAGTTTTTGAGGTTTGATAATATAACTGTATATATGCAAAAATGTTAACAGCTTCGAAACGAACCAAAATGTTTAGAAAGTTGTGCAACATGTAACAATAAAAGCAGAAAAATTATTATTAGAATAATAATGAGGTTGTAATTGTAAAGAGTTACAGAATAGATTTATATCTTAACATACAGTTAATAGTATAGTAATAAGGTAGTATGGAAATGAATTGGGTAAATATTCAGTTACCTCTGTTTCCATGAAAGCTGGTTGTACAAGTGGAATTGTACAAGAAGAGATGGCTGTGCCAGCGAAGAGTGCAGCAGTGGCTGCTGCTGATACGGTTGAAAGTGAACGTCCGTCAGCATGTTGTTGTTGTTGCTGGGGTGTTGTTACTCGGCGTTGAGGAGTAACTTGAATTGATGTTTGCTGCGGTTGGAGAGTAGCAGTTGGTTGATTGATAGCGATTCCAACAGAAGCAGTGGGCACAAGTTGTGGTAAACCAGTGGTTTGAATCAATTGACCATTAGGACCAACAGTCATGACTTTCAATGGAGCTCCTGGTGCCAGAATGATAAACTGGGGAGTAGCATAGGAGCGTGCAGTTACAGTACCAGGTTGACCACTGACAGGGACGTCAGTTGCCATCATTGTTGGTTGTTGCTGATGTTGTTGGATATAAGCTTGCTGTTGAGCTGGTTGTAACTGATGAGCTTGTGCTTGAATCTGTTGTTGTTGAGGTGATTGGGTAAACTGTTGTAATTGAACAGTTGTAGGACCGGCTTGAGTAAATGGAGTTGCAGACCATTGTTTGCACACCTGTAGACAATGCTGAAGCTTGAGGACAGAGAACTGGAATTGAGGTGTTGCATAACAGCCAGCTGCTTGACTATCAGAGTGAACTGGGATAGCAGTTGCTGTGCCGCCAGGTCCGGAGGTACTTTTAGCAGAAATATTAGTAATTATACATCCAAATGTTATGAAGTTATAAAAGTTAATGCGATGGCAAAGATTACTTATTCCACTGTGTATACTTCGAAATGATGTAGTCCATCAATCAGCTCTGTCGGGCTCGCCAATATGTTGCCGCTATGAGCAAACACAAAAATGAGTTCGGGATATCTAATAAATATATAGATCCACGAAGATTAAAGTTTTATTAATCCAACAAGTGTAACAACGCGTCGAGGTCAAAAGTCGTCGTCGTCGGAGTCAGCAAGTTATCGTAGGGCTCACCAATTTGTTGCTGCTCTATTTTGACTGAACTAGAATGCACGTATATCTTAGTTCTTCCTCGCGTTTATGATTGTGCCCTAACGTTGCGATTACTCGACATCCGCAACGTAATTCAAAAGGCACTTGCGAAGGAATACGATAGTGTATTATTGCAGCAATCAAAATTCAAAAATCGAGCGAGTACAAAAAGTATCAATTGTTAACATGCCAGATTTAGAGTAATAAACAAATCGAAGTACAATTACATAATGAAAGTATAGTACTATGATGAGTAATAAAACGGGTCACTACAGCGTACAGCCTAGTGAAAAATCTGTCATTTCCAGATATACCAATTTCTCTGTCTTATGATAAACTCCGTGAACTTCTAACAAATCACTTCCACATAACAACTTTCGAAACACGAGAGAGGGCTCAGTTCAACAAACTTGTTCGTGCTCCCAACCAGAAGATTAGAGACTTTATTCTTCAACTTCAGATTCAAGCTTCAAAGTGCTACTTTGGAGATCAGCTCCATACTCAACTACGTGATCGTCCAATTGCTGGAATCAATATTCCTAAGTTAGAGAAAGAGTTGGTTCAGATACCTTCCTGCACCTTCCAAACTGCCAAGGATTTATGTATTACGTATGAAGATGTCAACAGTGACTACCCAGCTACCACTACGTCAGAGTCTGATGTCATGCTGTCCAAAGTTGACAATAAAAGTGTTCATAGAAAGAAATCCAAACTGCCGTCCACATGTAATAGAATGTAGACAGAAAGCAAGAACATCAAACCGTGTTTTTCATGTGGAAAGCTTCATCTACGAAGCACTTGTCGTTTTCGGAGTGCTAAGTGCCATAAATGTGGTAAAATTGGGCACATCAAGTCTGTTTGCAGAAGTTCAAATACTTACGCTACTCATGATAAAATGAAGTCAGTGTCTCTTTTAACTTTTCATAATACTCAATCTCATCTAGTGAGAAACTCCACTACAAGTTCAGGCAAGTCTCACTGTTTTATAATTGATACTGGGAGTACTGAATCTATAATTTCTAAGAAAGATTTACTATCGCTTTGTAAGCATGCTCAGGTAGACCCTACTACTAGTTCAATTACAGGCATAACTGGTCATAAACTACCTCTTATTGGTGCAACTAACATTTGTTTGAAGTCAGACAGTGGTAATTTTGTGAAGATCCACTTTCTTGTTAGTGAATATGGTCCATCTTTATTGGGATTGAAAGCCCTTAGATTGTTAAATGTCGAAATCTCACCTTGCACTGAGTTGTTTGATGAACACTTGTTCAGAGAATTAGTTTTCCAATGTTCAAAGAGTGTAGGTGGCATGAAGATTCAGCCCATCCATCTTGAAATAGAGGGTGATCCTATCTTCCTAAAGCGCCGATTAATTCCATATGGTTTGCGAGATGCAGTTAAGAAAGAGTTAGACAAGTTGGTTGAGCAGGGCATACTTATACCAGTTGAATCTTCGAATTGGGCTACTCCCATTGTCACACCACTAAAGGCTGATGGGAAAACACCGAGAATTTGTGGTGACTATCGTCTTACACTCAATAGTCGTCTTCTACAGCAAAGTTGCACTACGCTAGAAAGCGAAGATATTCTCTGCAAGCTACATGGCTCAAAATACTTTTCCAAAATAGATCTAAAAGATGCTTATTTGCAAATTCCTCTTGACGAAGCTTCTAGTGCATTAACAACCATTAATACTCCATTTGAATTGTTCAAGTATAAGTTCTTGCCTCTTAGTTTAAAGGTTTCTCCTGCAATATTTCAAAAAGTAATAAATCAGATGATTTATGGATTAGATGGTGTTGAGTCTTACCAAGACGACATTATAGTTCATGGTCCGAACATCGAGTTGCATAATGAACGTCTTTTAAAACTGTTCAGGCGTTTCTGTGAGAAAAATGTTCTTGTTAATCCATCTAAATGTCATTTTACTTTGTCGTCTGTATCATGCTTGGGATACACAGCAGACTCTGAGGGTTTCAGACCTGATGCTAGTCGTTTGGCACCTCTAATTCAAGCACCATCACCTAATAATATGACGTTGTTGAGACCATGGATTGGCACTCTTCAGTTTTACTCCAGATTCATTCCCAATTTCACTCAACTGTTATCTCCACTTTTTAATATTGTCTCCAGTAAACAATTTAAGTGGGAACAACAACATGAAGATATCTTGCGAAAAACTGGAGTTTCTTAACAAACAAGCTTTCTTAAGATCTTTTTCATCGAAAGATAAGTCCGTTCTCACTACAGATGCTTCTCCTACGGGTATAGCTGCAGTACTTGAGCAAAATGGACAACCTGTTATTTGTATTTCAAGACGTCTAAGTAAGAGTGAACAAGGGTACTCACAATCCCAGAAAGAGGCTCTAGCAGTTGTATGGGCAATAAGACGCTTGCACAAGTATCTCTTCGGTACTAAGTTTCACATAGTTACTGATCATCAGGCTTTGAAATTCATTTATAACCCAGAAAAATCTTTGAATAGATCATCTGCTGCTATGGTTCAAAGATGGAGTTTAGAATTAAGTGCATATGATTACACTATTGAACACATATCGGCTAAGGATATACCTCATGCAGACTTCTTATCTCGTTACTCATTATTTGAAAATTCTGCTAATGACACCGATTGCTTGTTAGTCCAACCGTTACCTGTGGATAGAGTTCGACTTATAAACGATGCTCGGAAATATTACGGCTGCATTATAAATGCAACAAAAAGAGGTTGGAATACTCAGTGTAAGCGAAGATTTCCGGACTTTTATAAGCGAAGAGATGAGATTTCACTCCATCCTGAAGGATTTCTATGTCTGAATGACAGAATTATTATTCCTCCGACATTAAGATCTGCGATTTTGGATGATCTTCATTCTGCTCATCTGGGAGCTGATAAGATGAAATCATTGGCACGTCTAACATGCTGGTGGTCGGAAATTGATGCTGACATTAACACAAGATCGAAGAGCTGTTCCAGCTGTTTTTATGAAATGTCCTATGGAAAGTCATCGTGGAAACCATGGCCTACGTCTTGTGAGGTTTGGCAGCATATTCATGCAGATTACTGTGGTCCATTCTTAAATTCATACTATGCTTTAATTATTGTGGATTCTTATTCTAGATGGCCAGAAGTTATAATTACAGATAGTCCTAATGCAAAATTCACTCACAGAGCGTTGAGAAAGATTTTTAGTCGAGAAGGAATTCCAGATGTCTTAGTTACTGATAAGGGTGTGGTGAGAGCAAGCTGCTAGCCAATTGGTAGACATTGATCTACGCTGATTAGTAGAAATTAATCTAGGCTGATTCAACAACCGATCACAGCTGACCTAGACGTGGACAAATATGATTCGCAGACAAGTGGCTCGCATTTCCGAGAAATATCGAAAACGAGAAAGCAGAAGACTGCGTTTGTTTGCAAACAACCAATCAGAAGACCGCCTTCTTTCTGCGGGCAGAAGCCTATTAATGTACGTAAAATACATATAAATACCTGTTGGTTTTCGTAATAAAACTGATCTGTTGCCTGGCCCTTGTCTTCTGTTGTTACATTTGGTGTCGCTGCCTACCGACAAATGGAAAGCCTATGCCCTGCAGTTTTTGATGGAGACATATGGATCTTTGGGCAGGACTTCGAGGCTTCTTCGCAGTCGAGTGGCGTTCAAGATCTGTCAGCGATGAGG
This sequence comes from Trichobilharzia szidati, assembly GCA_944472155.2. Classification (NCBI taxonomy): domain Eukaryota; kingdom Metazoa; phylum Platyhelminthes; class Trematoda; order Strigeidida; family Schistosomatidae; genus Trichobilharzia; species Trichobilharzia szidati. The sequence goes on from OX235276.1 coordinate 55,117,785, forward strand.
CTGCTACTTGGGACGCTGCTGGGAGGTCGGGAGAAAGCAGCATATGGAAGTGTGAGGCGAAATACCTACGAATGTGCGACAGGGTCAGGCAAACAGTTTCCAAAGTGGGAAGGACCATATATGGTCACGTTGAGATGGGGTTACGCAGACACAATCGCAATGGTAAACACCGTTAAACAAGTGGACATCCGCAAGCGCCGAGATTCCAGACAGCAAGACAACAGAGCAAAGCCCCAAGAACCGAGAAGACCGAGCCGACTTCAGTCCAAGCTATTTGACGGGGGGACGAGTGTGGTGAGAGCAAGCTGCTAGCCAATTGGTAGACATTGATCTACGCTGATTAGTAGAAATTAATCTAGGCTGATTCAACAACCGATCACAGCTGACCTAGACGTGGACAAATATGATTCGCAGACAAGTGGCTCGCATTTCCGAGAAATATCGAAAACGAGAAAGCAGAAGACTGCGTTTGTTTGCAAACAACCAATCAGAAGACCGCCTTCTTTCTGCGGGCAGAAGCCTATTAATGTACGTAAAATACATATAAATACCTGTTGGTTTTCGTAATAAAACTGATCTGTTGCCTGGCCCTTGTCTTCTGTTGTTACATTTGGTGTCGCTGCCTACCGACAAATGGAAAGCCTATGCCCTGCAGTTTTTGATGGAGACATATGGATCTTTGGGCAGGACTTCGAGGCTTCTTCGCAGTCGAGTGGCGTTCAAGATCTGTCAGCGATGAGGCTGCTACTTGGGACGCTGCTGGGAGGTCGGGAGAAAGCAGCATATGGAAGTGTGAGGCGAAATACCTACGAATGTGCGACAGGGTCAGGCAAACAGTTTCCAAAGTGGGAAGGACCATATATGGTCACGTTGAGATGGGGTTACGCAGACACAATCGCAATGGTAAACACCGTTAAACAAGTGGACATCCGCAAGCGCCGAGATTCCAGACAGCAAGACAACAGAGCAAAGCCCCAAGAACCGAGAAGACCGAGCCGACTTCAGTCCAAGCTATTTGACGGGGGGACGAGTGTGGTGAGAGCAAGCTGCTAGCCAATTGGTAGACATTGATCTACGCTGATTAGTAGAAATTAATCTAGGCTGATTCAACAACCGATCACAGCTGACCTAGACGTGGACAAATATGATTCGCAGACAAGTGGCTCGCATTTCCGAGAAATATCGAAAACGAGAAAGCAGAAGACTGCGTTTGTTTGCAAACAACCAATCAGAAGACCGCCTTCTTTCTGCGGGCAGAAGCCTATTAATGTACGTAAAATACATATAAATACCTGTTGGTTTTCGTAATAAAACTGATCTGTTGCCTGGCCCTTGTCTTCTGTTGTTACATTTGGTGTCGCTGCCTACCGACAAATGGAAAGCCTATGCCCTGCAGTTTTTGATGGAGACATATGGATCTTTGGGCAGGACTTCGAGGCTTCTTCGCAGTCGAGTGGCGTTCAAGATCTGTCAGCGATGAGGCTGCTACTTGGGACGCTGCTGGGAGGTCGGGAGAAAGCAGCATATGGAAGTGTGAGGCGAAATACCTACGAATGTGCGACAGGGTCAGGCAAACAGTTTCCAAAGTGGGAAGGACCATATATGGTCACGTTGAGATGGGGTTACGCAGACACAATCGCAATGGTAAACACCGTTAAACAAGTGGACATCCGCAAGCGCCGAGATTCCAGACAGCAAGACAACAGAGCAAAGCCCCAAGAACCGAGAAGACCGAGCCGACTTCAGTCCAAGCTATTTGACGGGGGGACGAGTGTGGTGAGAGCAAGCTGCTAGCCAATTGGTAGACATTGATCTACGCTGATTAGTAGAAATTAATCTAGGCTGATTCAACAACCGATCACAGCTGACCTAGACGTGGACAAATATGATTCGCAGACAAGTGGCTCGCATTTCCGAGAAATATCGAAAACGAGAAAGCAGAAGACTGCGTTTGTTTGCAAACAACCAATCAGAAGACCGCCTTCTTTCTGCGGGCAGAAGCCTATTAATGTACGTAAAATACATATAAATACCTGTTGGTTTTCGTAATAAAACTGATCTGTTGCCTGGCCCTTGTCTTCTGTTGTTACATTTGGTGTCGCTGCCTACCGACAAATGGAAAGCCTATGCCCTGCAGTTTTTGATGGAGACATATGGATCTTTGGGCAGGACTTCGAGGCTTCTTCGCAGTCGAGTGGCGTTCAAGATCTGTCAGCGATGAGGCTGCTACTTGGGACGCTGCTGGGAGGTCGGGAGAAAGCAGCATATGGAAGTGTGAGGCGAAATACCTACGAATGTGCGACAGGGTCAGGCAAACAGTTTCCAAAGTGGGAAGGACCATATATGGTCACGTTGAGATGGGGTTACGCAGACACAATCGCAATGGTAAACACCGTTAAACAAGTGGACATCCGCAAGCGCCGAGATTCCAGACAGCAAGACAACAGAGCAAAGCCCCAAGAACCGAGAAGACCGAGCCGACTTCAGTCCAAGCTATTTGACGGGGGGACGAGTGTGGTGAGAGCAAGCTGCTAGCCAATTGGTAGACATTGATCTACGCTGATTAGTAGAAATTAATCTAGGCTGATTCAACAACCGATCACAGCTGACCTAGACGTGGACAAATATGATTCGCAGACAAGTGGCTCGCATTTCCGAGAAATATCGAAAACGAGAAAGCAGAAGACTGCGTTTGTTTGCAAACAACCAATCAGAAGACCGCCTTCTTTCTGCGGGCAGAAGCCTATTAATGTACGTAAAATACATATAAATACCTGTTGGTTTTCGTAATAAAACTGATCTGTTGCCTGGCCCTTGTCTTCTGTTGTTACATTTGGTGTCGCTGCCTACCGACAAATGGAAAGCCTATGCCCTGCAGTTTTTGATGGAGACATATGGATCTTTGGGCAGGACTTCGAGGCTTCTTCGCAGTCGAGTGGCGTTCAAGATCTGTCAGCGATGAGGCTGCTACTTGGGACGCTGCTGGGAGGTCGGGAGAAAGCAGCATATGGAAGTGTGAGGCGAAATACCTACGAATGTGCGACAGGGTCAGGCAAACAGTTTCCAAAGTGGGAAGGACCATATATGGTCACGTTGAGATGGGGTTACGCAGACACAATCGCAATGGTAAACACCGTTAAACAAGTGGACATCCGCAAGCGCCGAGATTCCAGACAGCAAGACAACAGAGCAAAGCCCCAAGAACCGAGAAGACCGAGCCGACTTCAGTCCAAGCTATTTGACGGGGGGACGAGTGTGGTGAGAGCAAGCTGCTAGCCAATTGGTAGACATTGATCTACGCTGATTAGTAGAAATTAATCTAGGCTGATTCAACAACCGATCACAGCTGACCTAGACGTGGACAAATATGATTCGCAGACAAGTGGCTCGCATTTCCGAGAAATATCGAAAACGAGAAAGCAGAAGACTGTGTTTGTTTGCAAACAACCAATCAGAAGACCGCCTTCTTTCTGCGGGCAGAAGCCTATTAATGTACGTAAAATACATATAAATACCTGTTGGTTTTCGTAATAAAACTGATCTGTTGCCTGGCCCTTGTCTTCTGTTGTTACATTTGGTGTCGCTGCCTACCGACAAATGGAAAGCCTATGCCCTGCAGTTTTTGATGGAGACATATGGATCTTCAGGCAGGACTTCGAGGCTTCTTCGCAGTCGAGTGGCGTTCAAGATCTGTCAGCGATGAGGCTGCTACTTGGGACGCTGCTGGGAGGTCGGGAGAAAGCAGCATATGGAAGTGTGAGGCGAAATACCTACGAATGTGCGACAGGGTCAGGCAAACAGTTTCCAAAGTGGGAAGGACCATATATGGTCACGTTGAGATGGGGTTACGCAGACACAATCGCAATGGTAAACACCGTTAAACAGGTGGACATCCGCAAGCGCCGAGATTCCAGACAGCAAGACAACAGAGCAAAGCCCCAAGAACCGAGAAGACCGAGCCGAATTCAGTCCAAGCTATTTGACGGGGGGACGAGTGTGGTGAGAGCAAGCTGCTAGCCAATTGGTAGACATTGATCTACGCTGATTAGTAGAAATTAATCTAGGCTGATTCAACAACCGATCACAGCTGACCTAGACGTGGACAAATATGATTCGCAGACAAGTGGCTCGCATTTCCGAGAAATATCGAAAACGAGAAAGCAGAAGACTGCGTTTGTTTGCAAACAACCAATCAGAAGACCGCCTTCTTTCTGCGGGCAGAAGCCTATTAATGTACGTAAAATACATATAAATACCTGTTGGTTTTCGTAATAAAACTGATCTGTTGCCTGGCCCTTGTCTTCTGTTGTTACATTTGGTGTCGCTGCCTACCGACAAATGGAAAGCCTATGCCCTGCAGTTTTTGATGGAGACATATGGATCTTCGGGCAGGACTTCGAGGCTTCTTCGCAGTCGAGTGGCGTTCAAGATCTGTCAGCGACGAGGCTGCTACTTGGGACGCTGCTGGGAGGTCGGGAGAAAGCAGCATATGGAAGTGTGAGGCGAAATACCTACGAATGTGCGACAGGGTCAGGCAAACAGTTTCCAAAGTGGGAAGGACCATATATGGTCACGTTGAGATGGGGTTACGCAGACAAAATCGCAATGGTAAACATCGTTAAACAAGTGGACATCCGCAAGCGCCGAGATTCCAGACAGCAAGACAACAGAGCAAAGCCCCAAGAACCGAGAAGACCGAGCCGAATTCAGTCCAAGCTATTTGATGGGGGGACGAGTGTGGTGAGAGCAAGCTGCTAGCCGATTGGTAGACATTGATCTACGCTGATTGGTAGAAATTAATCTGGGCTGATTCAACAACCGATCACAGCTGACCTAGACGTGGACAAATATGATTCGCAGACAAGTGGCTCGCATTTCCGAGAAATATCGAAAACGAGAAAGCAGAAGACTGCGTTTGTTTGCAAACAACCAATCAGAAGACCGCCTTCTTTCTGCGGGCAGAAGCCTATTAATGTACGTAAAATACATATAAATACCTGTTGGTTTTCGTAATAAAACTGATCTGTTGCCTGGCCCTTGTCTTCTGTTGTTACATTTGGTGTCGCTGCCTACCGACAAATGGAAAGCCTATGCCCTGCAGTTTTTGATGGAGACATATGGATCTTTGGGCAGGACTTCGAGGCTTCTTCGCAGTCGAGTGGCGTTCAAGATCTGTCAGCGATGAGGCTGCTACTTGGGACGCTGCTGGGAGGTCGGGAGAAAGCAGCATATGGAAGTGTGAGGCGAAATACCTACGAATGTGCGACAGGGTCAGGCAAACAGTTTCCAAAGTGGGAAGGACCATATATGGTCACGTTGAGATGGGGTTACGCAGACACAATCGCAATGGTAAACACCGTTAAACAAGTGGACATCCGCAAGCGCCGAGATTCCAGACAGCAAGACAACAGAGCAAAGCCCCAAGAACCGAGAAGACCGAGCCGACTTCAGTCCAAGCTATTTGACGGGGGGACGAGTGTGGTGAGAGCAAGCTGCTAGCCAATTGGTAGACATTGATCTACGCTGATTAGTAGAAATTAATCTAGGCTGATTCAACAACCGATCACAGCTGACCTAGACGTGGACAAATATGATTCGCAGACAAGTGGCTCGCATTTCCGAGAAATATCGAAAACGAGAAAGCAGAAGACTGCGTTTGTTTGCAAACAACCAATCAGAAGACCGCCTTCTTTCTGCGGGCAGAAGCCTATTAATGTACGTAAAATACATATAAATACCTGTTGGTTTTCGTAATAAAACTGATCTGTTGCCTGGCCCTTGTCTTCTGTTGTTACATTTGGTGTCGCTGCCTACCGACAAATGGAAAGCCTATGCCCTGCAGTTTTTGATGGAGACATATGGATCTTTGGGCAGGACTTCGAGGCTTCTTCGCAGTCGAGTGGCGTTCAAGATCTGTCAGCGATGAGGCTGCTACTTGGGACGCTGCTGGGAGGTCGGGAGAAAGCAGCATATGGAAGTGTGAGGCGAAATACCTACGAATGTGCGACAGGGTCAGGCAAACAGTTTCCAAAGTGGGAAGGACCATATATGGTCACGTTGAGATGGGGTTACGCAGACACAATCGCAATGGTAAACACCGTTAAACAAGTGGACATCCGCAAGCGCCGAGATTCCAGACAGCAAGACAACAGAGCAAAGCCCCAAGAACCGAGAAGACCGAGCCGACTTCAGTCCAAGCTATTTGACGGGGGGACGAGTGTGGTGAGAGCAAGCTGCTAGCCAATTGGTAGACATTGATCTACGCTGATTAGTAGAAATTAATCTAGGCTGATTCAACAACCGATCACAGCTGACCTAGACGTGGACAAATATGATTCGCAGACAAGTGGCTCGCATTTCCGAGAAATATCGAAAACGAGAAAGCAGAAGACTGCGTTTGTTTGCAAACAACCAATCAGAAGACCGCCTTCTTTCTGCGGGCAGAAGCCTATTAATGTACGTAAAATACATATAAATACCTGTTGGTTTTCGTAATAAAACTGATCTGTTGCCTGGCCCTTGTCTTCTGTTGTTACATTTGGTGTCGCTGCCTACCGACAAATGGAAAGCCTATGCCCTGCAGTTTTTGATGGAGACATATGGATCTTTGGGCAGGACTTCGAGGCTTCTTCGCAGTCGAGTGGCGTTCAAGATCTGTCAGCGATGAGGCTGCTACTTGGGACGCTGCTGGGAGGTCGGGAGAAAGCAGCATATGGAAGTGTGAGGCGAAATACCTACGAATGTGCGACAGGGTCAGGCAAACAGTTTCCAAAGTGGGAAGGACCATATATGGTCACGTTGAGATGGGGTTACGCAGACACAATCGCAATGGTAAACACCGTTAAACAAGTGGACATCCGCAAGCGCCGAGATTCCAGACAGCAAGACAACAGAGCAAAGCCCCAAGAACCGAGAAGACCGAGCCGACTTCAGTCCAAGCTATTTGACGGGGGGACGAGTGTGGTGAGAGCAAGCTGCTAGCCAATTGGTAGACATTGATCTACGCTGATTAGTAGAAATTAATCTAGGCTGATTCAACAACCGATCACAGCTGACCTAGACGTGGACAAATATGATTCGCAGACAAGTGGCTCGCATTTCCGAGAAATATCGAAAACGAGAAAGCAGAAGACTGCGTTTGTTTGCAAACAACCAATCAGAAGACCGCCTTCTTTCTGCGGGCAGAAGCCTATTAATGTACGTAAAATACATATAAATACCTGTTGGTTTTCGTAATAAAACTGATCTGTTGCCTGGCCCTTGTCTTCTGTTGTTACATTTGGTGTCGCTGCCTACCGACAAATGGAAAGCCTATGCCCTGCAGTTTTTGATGGAGACATATGGATCTTTGGGCAGGACTTCGAGGCTTCTTCGCAGTCGAGTGGCGTTCAAGATCTGTCAGCGATGAGGCTGCTACTTGGGACGCTGCTGGGAGGTCGGGAGAAAGCAGCATATGGAAGTGTGAGGCGAAATACCTACGAATGTGCGACAGGGTCAGGCAAACAGTTTCCAAAGTGGGAAGGACCATATATGGTCACGTTGAGATGGGGTTACGCAGACACAATCGCAATGGTAAACACCGTTAAACAAGTGGACATCCGCAAGCGCCGAGATTCCAGACAGCAAGACAACAGAGCAAAGCCCCAAGAACCGAGAAGACCGAGCCGACTTCAGTCCAAGCTATTTGACGGGGGGACGAGTGTGGTGAGAGCAAGCTGCTAGCCAATTGGTAGACATTGATCTACGCTGATTAGTAGAAATTAATCTAGGCTGATTCAACAACCGATCACAGCTGACCTAGACGTGGACAAATATGATTCGCAGACAAGTGGCTCGCATTTCCGAGAAATATCGAAAACGAGAAAGCAGAAGACTGCGTTTGTTTGCAAACAACCAATCAGAAGACCGCCTTCTTTCTGCGGGCAGAAGCCTATTAATGTACGTAAAATACATATAAATACCTGTTGGTTTTCGTAATAAAACTGATCTGTTGCCTGGCCCTTGTCTTCTGTTGTTACATTTGGTGTCGCTGCCTACCGACAAATGGAAAGCCTATGCCCTGCAGTTTTTGATGGAGACATATGGATCTTTGGGCAGGACTTCGAGGCTTCTTCGCAGTCGAGTGGCGTTCAAGATCTGTCAGCGATGAGGCTGCTACTTGGGACGCTGCTGGGAGGTCGGGAGAAAGCAGCATATGGAAGTGTGAGGCGAAATACCTACGAATGTGCGACAGGGTCAGGCAAACAGTTTCCAAAGTGGGAAGGACCATATATGGTCACGTTGAGATGGGGTTACGCAGACACAATCGCAATGGTAAACACCGTTAAACAAGTGGACATCCGCAAGCGCCGAGATTCCAGACAGCAAGACAACAGAGCAAAGCCCCAAGAACCGAGAAGACCGAGCCGACTTCAGTCCAAGCTATTTGACGGGGGGGACGAGTGTGGTGAGAGCAAGCTGCTAGCCAATTGGTAGACATTGATCTACGCTGATTAGTAGAAATTAATCTAGGCTGATTCAACAACCGATCACAGCTGACCTAGACGTGGACAAATATGATTCGCAGACAAGTGGCTCGCATTTCCGAGAAATATCGAAAACGAGAAAGCAGAAGACTGCGTTTGTTTGCAAACAACCAATCAGAAGACCGCCTTCTTTCTGCGGGCAGAAGCCTATTAATGTACGTAAAATACATATAAATACCTGTTGGTTTTCGTAATAAAACTGATCTGTTGCCTGGCCCTTGTCTTCTGTTGTTACATTTGGTGTCGCTGCCTACCGACAAATGGAAAGCCTATGCCCTGCAGTTTTTGATGGAGACATATGGATCTTTGGGCAGGACTTCGAGGCTTCTTCGCAGTCGAGTGGCGTTCAAGATCTGTCAGCGATGAGGCTGCTACTTGGGACGCTGCTGGGAGGTCGGGAGAAAGCAGCATATGGAAGTGTGAGGCGAAATACCTACGAATGTGCGACAGGGTCAGGCAAACAGTTTCCAAAGTGGGAAGGACCATATATGGTCACGTTGAGATGGGGTTACGCAGACACAATCGCAATGGTAAACACCGTTAAACAAGTGGACATCCGCAAGCGCCGAGATTCCAGACAGCAAGACAACAGAGCAAAGCCCCAAGAACCGAGAAGACCGAGCCGACTTCAGTCCAAGCTATTTGACGGGGGGACGAGTGTGGTGAGAGCAAGCTGCTAGCCGATTGGTAGACATTGATCTACGCTGATTAGTAGAAATTAATCTAGGCTGATTCAACAACCGATCACAGCTGACCTAGACGTGGACAAATATGATTCGCAGACAAGTGGCTCGCATTTCCGAGAAATATCGAAAACGAGAAAGCAGAAGACTGCGTTTGTTTGCAAACAACCAATCAGAAGACCGCCTTCTTTCTGCGGGCAGAAGCCTATTAATGTACGTAAAATACATATAAATACCTGTTGGTTTTCGTAATAAAACTGATCTGTTGCCTGGCCCTTGTCTTCTGTTGTTACATTTGGTGTCGCTGCCTACCGACAAATGGAAAGCCTATGCCCTGCAGTTTTTGATGGAGACATATGGATCTTTGGGCAGGACTTCGAGGCTTCTTCGCAGTCGAGTGGCGTTCAAGATCTGTCAGCGATGAGGCTGCTACTTGGGACGCTGCTGGGAGGTCGGGAGAAAGCAGCATATGGAAGTGTGAGGCGAAATACCTACGAATGTGCGACAGGGTCAGGCAAACAGTTTCCAAAGTGGGAAGGACCATATATGGTCACGTTGAGATGGGGTTACGCAGACACAATCGCAATGGTAAACACCGTTAAACAAGTGGACATCCGCAAGCGCCGAGATTCCAGACAGCAAGACAACAGAGCAAAGCCCCAAGAACCGAGAAGACCGAGCCGACTTCAGTCCAAGCTATTTGACGGGGGGACGAGTGTGGTGAGAGCAAGCTGCTAGCCAATTGGTAGACATTGATCTACGCTGATTAGTAGAAATTAATCTAGGCTGATTCAACAACCGATCACAGCTGACCTAGACGTGGACAAATATGATTCGCAGACAAGTGGCTCGCATTTCCGAGAAATATCGAAAACGAGAAAGCAGAAGACTGCGTTTGTTTGCAAACAACCAATCAGAAGACCGCCTTCTTTCTGCGGGCAGAAGCCTATTAATGTACGTAAAATACATATAAATACCTGTTGGTTTTCGTAATAAAACTGATCTGTTGCCTGGCCCTTGTCTTCTGTTGTTACATTTGGTGTCGCTGCCTACCGACAAATGGAAAGCCTATGCCCTGCAGTTTTTGATGGAGACATATGGATCTTTGGGCAGGACTTCGAGGCTTCTTCGCAGTCGAGTGGCGTTCAAGATCTGTCAGCGATGAGGCTGCTACTTGGGACGCTGCTGGGAGGTCGGGAGAAAGCAGCATATGGAAGTGTGAGGCGAAATACCTACGAATGTGCGACAGGGTCAGGCAAACAGTTTCCAAAGTGGGAAGGACCATATATGGTCACGTTGAGATGGGGTTACGCAGACACAATCGCAATGGTAAACACCGTTAAACAAGTGGACATCCGCAAGCGCCGAGATTCCAGACAGCAAGACAACAGAGCAAAGCCCCAAGAACCGAGAAGACCGAGCCGACTTCAGTCCAAGCTATTTGACGGGGGGACGAGTGTGGTGAGAGCAAGCTGCTAGCCAATTGGTAGACATTGATCTACGCTGATTAGTAGAAATTAATCTAGGCTGATTCAACAACCGATCACAGCTGACCTAGACGTGGACAAATATGATTCGCAGACAAGTGGCTCGCATTCCCGAGAAATATCGAAAACGAGAAAGCAGAAGACTGCGTTTGTTTGCAAACAACCAATCAGAAGACCGCCTTCTTTCTGCGGGCAGAAGCCTATTAATGTACGTAAAATACATATAAATACCTGTTGGTTTTCGTAATAAAACTGATCTGTTGCCTGGCCCTTGTCTTCTGTTGTTACATTTGGTGTCGCTGCCTACCGACAAATGGAAAGCCTATGCCCTGCAGTTTTTGATGGAGACATATGGATCTTTGGGCAGGACTTCGAGGCTTCTTCGCAGTCGAGTGGCGTTCAAGATCTGTCAGCGATGAGGCTGCTACTTGGGACGCTGCTGGGAGGTCGGGAGAAAGCAGCATATGGAAGTGTGAGGCGAAATACCTACGAATGTGCGACAGGGTCAGGCAAACAATTTCCAAAGTGGGAAGGACCATATATGGTCACGTTGAGATGGGGTTACGCAGACACAATCGCAATGGTAAACACCGTTAAACAAGTGGACATCCGCAAGCGCCGAGATTCCAGACAGCAAGACAACAGAGCAAAGCCCCAAGAACCGAGAAGACCGAGCCGACTTCAGTCCAAGCTATTTGACGGGGGGACGAGTGTGGTGAGAGCAAGCTGCTAGCCAATTGGTAGACATTGATCTACGCTGATTGGTAGAAATTAATCTAGGCTGATTCAACAACCGATCACAGCTGACCTAGACGTGGACAAATATGATTCGCAGACAAGTGGCTCGCATTTCCGAGAAATATCGAAAACGAGAAAGCAGAAGACTGCGTTTGTTTGCAAACAACCATAT
>OX235276.1:55129886-55145364 GCA_944472155.2 Trichobilharzia szidati
AACTTTACTTCTGGACTATTACCTTTTGTCATTTCGTTGCGTCCCTCTAGTGGAAAGTTCAGCTTCGCGCCTGAGTCTTGAAGTGTCAGTAAAGGTTGTTATTTCTTACAGGGTGGAGTTGCCTGCCTCACGCCCAACCCTCCTTCTTTAAGGGGGCTTACTACCGGTGAAATGAGGTTTAGGATCGCACCGGCCAGGAATCGAACCCAGCCCAGCCCAAAGTGTGCATGGTTGGCTAACATCCCACCACCGATTCAAACAACCTAAGCATAAGCAACCTTAGGCTTCAAGCTATTGGGTTCAATTTCAATCGTCTACAATATTTACATCTCATCATTTGTTGACTGTTGACAGTGATGAAAACCCTTCTAGTTGTGGATAAGACAACTCTTCATGACTATTATGTAATCAATTAATAGTAGATACAAGTAATAACCTCTGGAGGGACTCTTACACGGGGGGTGGGGATAAAATTAGTAACACTAGGAGAATATTAGCGTTAGTAAATGTTATTTATAAATTTCTAATTACTTTAAATGTGAAAAAGCCACAGCAATGGAAACAAAATAAACAATCAATCCTCTCCGAAATCCATTCCCTATTCGAATAATTCTAAATGGCAATTTACTACAACTAACATACACACAACGACAAGTTGTCTTTCTTATTTTAGTAGTATTTCTAGCAAAATTACCGCCAGTGATTACACCAATAGTAAGAATTGTTTATTGATAAGATAAAAGCACATAAACAATTCTAACTATTTGCGTCACTAATAATGGGGACAGTATAATTTCGCAACAAAGCGTTATCGAAATCAAAAAGTTCAATCATTGTGTATATGAGTGCGTGTGTGAGTATGTAGCCAAGTATTAAAATATGCTTATGATAAATTGATCCAACACAGAATGCATCAGCTTTCCACACACACACACCCGATCGCAAATAGCATTCCATAATGGGATGAATATACAGTGATGTTTAAAATCTACCAACAAGACCGAAACGTTCATTATTATTCATCATTATGATTAATATTATTAATAGCATTACTGTTCTGTTGAATGGCAGTCAAACCTGTACCTTAACTTCATCAACCGCGAAGTAATTTGAAAACTACTTCAGTACTGTGGCGTGCAGAGTCCCAAGTCTTTATCAACCTCATTCAACGGCTGGCTGGCTGTATGACAATGCCATATGTCAAGTGATCCACATCGGAAAACTCTCCATGAAGCCTTTGAAGTGAAGACAAGGGTAAGACAAGGCTGTCTACTATCACCGATGGTATTCCTGATTATGGTGAACTGAATTATGTGGGAGACTGTATACAGGGAGTAAGAAGACGGGAACAAGAAGATTTGGACTTTGTGAGTGATTTATGTCCAACGTCACGTAAACTCGAAAACATACACGCAAACAGCAGCAAACTGGCTGAAGAAGCAGCAAAGACCGGACTCTAGATGATGAACATAGAGAAGACGGAGGCGATAAAGATAACCAACTACCACTAACAGCAACAACAACCAGTACCGATCCCCATCAAAGGGAGAGATTTAAGAGAGGCTATCTTCTTCACTTATCTGGCTAGGAAGCATCTTTTCAACTACAGCACACGGAACGGATGAAGATGTTAAAGTGAGAATTGGAAAGGCAAGATACGCCTTCATCAAATTGAAACCAGTTTGAAAATCTTCTGAACTCCGCCTCAATATAAGGAACAAAATCCGGATTTTCAACACAGGTCAGAAACTTGTACTGCGTGTCACGGAAAGCATTTCCAACAGGCCAGTGCAGACCTTCACCAACAGCTGCCTTCTCTGGCTCCATACTGAAGATCAAATGGCCGGCCAGAAGGAATTAGTAACAAGAAACTTTGGGAACAAACCAACCAAGAGTCGATTGCTCAACAAATATGTAGTAGAAAATGGAGATGGATCGGGCATACATTGGGGAAACCATCGAATGACATCGCTCGCCAGACCATAGCTCGAGTGAAATTCAAATGGGAAGCGACGAGTGGGTTGTCCTAGGGTGACATGCAGGAGATCGTGTGGCGAGGAGGAGGTGAGAGATTATGGGCAATTGTGGACCCAGCTGAAGAGGACGGAAGAAAAAAGAATAAAATGGAGATGTGTCGTTGAAGCCGTATGTCCCACTCGGAAACCAAGGGAATAATAATTGTAATAATGACTGTTCTCAACTGGCCTCAACAGAGAATCTACATTTCATCCTGCTTTCTGCAGTCCTCTTTTCCTGCCCCCACGATTGACCTCAAGTCCTTTCTCCTCCTCATACTATCCCCTCCATGTCACACTCGAACCCCAGCCTAAATCATCATTTCCCATTCAGACTCTACTCGAGGGGCTGCCACGTGGTTCCCCTCAACGGTCTCGTCAGTGTATGCCTAATCCATCTCCACTTTCTTCAGCATATTTGTTGGCCAGCGGGTTCTTCGTTGGTTCGTTAACAGAGTTTCCTCTAATCTGCTAATCCCTTCTAATGTTCAGTATGGAGCAAAGGCAGCTGCCGATGGAATCCCGCAATAACCTATCGGAAAGGGTTTTCATCACAAGTTCGCCAAGTCTCTGAACTATATAGAATAATAATATTGGAAATCAGAACCTTATTCTTTATGCTGGTTGCAGAAGATTTCCATCCACACTGAATTCAGAGTAATGATGAAGTTCTGTGTTGCTTTTCCAATCCCAACTGCCTTTGACATTTGCATCCACGCCATATGTATTTGAAATGATACTTCCTAGGTAGATGACAGATGTGACTTGTTTGAAATTACTCCCACTGATGGTGATTAGTGCTTGTTGTTGTTGTTGTTGGGTATCTTCATCACCTCTGTCTTTTCTATGTCCACTGTCCTCACTGCCGGGCTCTTCTGTCACCTAATCGGTTTCCGCCTATAAGTCTGTCTTCGAGTTCATGTGACATTGGACATAAATCACTCACAAAGTTCAAATCTCCTAGTCTTGTTATCCGTCCAACATATTCCTGTCTCCTCGCCCCTCACAGTCTCCGACATAATTCAGTCCACCATAATCAGGAATATCATCGGTGACAGTAGTAAGACAGCCTTGTTTTACCCCTGTCTTCACTTCACAAGCCTCACTAAGAGTTTTCCGTTGTGGACCACTTGACGAATGGCAATGTCGTATAGCCAGCTGTTGAATAAGATTGATAAAGACTTGGGGCACTGCGATCACAATAGTATTTGAGCAGTCTTCAAATGACTTTGAAGTTAACGCTATCATCGAAGGCCTTTTCATAATCGATGAAATTGAAGAAGAGATTTGACTCCCATTCTATGTTCTGTTCGATTATGATGGGTAGTGTTGGAATTTAACCAACACATGATTTCCTGTCTCCGAATCCAGTTTGTTCCGGGCGGAGTTCTGCATCCAAAGCATCTTTTATTATTATTATCATTATTGACTTATTACTTGTTTATGGTGTGAATTAGTCTCACTGTTATATCGAGTTTGAATCAACTAAACAATTTTTTCAATGAAAGAAGCCCAACAAACACCACACCATCTACACACACACTTACCTCCATATCCCACAGTGAACTTGGATGACCTAAACGATTGATATAGGCGTGTGTAGTTGGAATAGCATAACGCAGTTTCCAATCAGTCTCACCATCCAATTGATCAGTACGTATAAAACAAGAACCATTACGATCTGATGTCCATAGCAAAATCATATCCGCTGGAACACGTTGATTTTTCTCCAAGTGAATAAGATCACCAACCTTAACGTGTGTAAGGTAAGACAGAAGGGAAATATACTACTGATAAAATGGCAAGATAGTAGATAAGAAACACAAGCGAAAAATTTATCCTGTTACTGATATTGATACAAAAAACTGATGTCATTCGAAAGAGGGAGTGCCGTTTCGACATTACTTATTCAGTTAATTTGCAGACATTTTATGTTTACTAGTCTTGCAAATACATACATGAAAATGTCAGGATTTGAGCTATATGGAGAAAGAATTTGGCGAGAAACTGTCCCGGGATGCATTTACGTGTGTGTGTGTGTGGGGTGGGTGTGAGAGAGAGAACACAAACTTTTATCTTCTATTTTCATGTCTACATATTCTGCATACCTTTACTCAGCAGATTAATTCTTTTTTTTTGCGATGGCTTTGTTTGACAATGACATATTATCTATGACGTCACGAGTGATATAGCAACGAAGTGAACAATAAGTATAAGAAATGACGTGCACAATAGCGTGAGGTCAATGGAAGAAAGTGACAATGGAAAACTGAATATCTCAGAGACGTATAGTCTATAATGAAGAACAATGACAACTGTTCATACACTCGACAAAGACGAAAAGAGCTTTAACATACACCTCCTAAAGCTGTAAGATGTACGCACGTAACATTCACACCGGGAATTTAAACGTATAACCACACTTTGAAATACAGCATGTCGGAAGTTATTCACACGAATTCCCATTTCTTTAACTGGCAGTGATTTATGTCATGATGAAGTGTTCCATTCTGAATATAGTCTATAACCCAGTATAAGGGAAAAGAATCTCTTCTGTGTAACACAAATTGTAAAGTATTAGATGGTTGGAGGCAATCGGCAGGAAGCCTTGGACCTAGGTTTCGTGCTAGTTGGCACTCATCAGCAAGGCGTATCTGCAACCTTGAAGGAACTGATGTCCCTTCTGAGATTCGAACCCGCGTCACCCAGTGCTGCAGTCAGAGACGTTACCACTGAGCTATTCAGGCTCGCGACTCACCTCCTGTAGGACCGTATTGGATATTTTTGATTGCACACTAGTCAGTGACTAGTGCAATCAAAAATACAAATTGTAAAGTTATTGTCATTAGACATAACTAGATTTATAATGTAATGGCTCTCTACGGACACTTGGAAACTAATAGAAGAGAGAAGGGTGGCGAAACAAAAGATTATCCAGTGCACCGACGAGCAACAGAAACAGGAGTTGAGTGCAAGCTACAATGCACTGAACAAAAGAGTGAAGAAAAGTGCCAGGGAAGACAAAAGAAAATATTGCGAAACCATGGCAAACGAAGCAGAACAAGCTGCAGGCAAAGGAGACCTCGCTACACTATACCAAACAACTAGGCACCTTTCGGGCAAAAGTTCGACACAGATTAAGCCAATAAAGGACGACAATGGAAAGTCAATCACCAAAGAGGTGGAACAGAGGAAGCACTGGGCTGAACACTTCAAAAGACTTCTAAATCGTCCGCCACCTACAACGCGTCCAACAATACCAACAACGGAAGCAGAACTACCAATGAACATCGACCCTCCGACGAAATCCGAAGTCCTGAATGCCATCAAGATGCTAAAAGCTGGGAAAGCGCCAGGACCAGATGGAATCCCAGCAGAAGCTTTGAAAATAGACCCAGAGACAACAGCGGACTTGATGACGCCACTACTAGAGAAGGTGTGGAAAGAGGGCAAAGTACCCGAGGATTGGAAGAACGGATACTTATTCAAACTGCCAAAGAAAGGAGATTTGAGTCAATGTAAAAACTGGCGTGGAATTATGCTTCTGTCCATTCCAAGCAAGATACTATGTCGCATCATCCTGGAGAGAATTAAACAAGCCCTAGATGAAAAACTTCGTCCGGAACAGGCCGGATTCAGGAGGAACAAGTCATGCATTGACCAAATCGCCACCCTACGGATTATCATTGAACAAAGTTTGGAATGGCAGTCACCTCTCTATCTCAACTTCATCGATTTTGAGAAAGCCTTCGACAGCGTCGATCGAGAGGTGATTTGGCAACTACTTCGCTACTACGGGGTGCCGCCGACAATTATACATCTCATCCAACAGCTGTATGACAACGCTGCATGCCAAGTAATCCACAATGGGAAACTTACGGAATCCTTCGAAGTGAGGACGGGAGTGAGACAAGGCTGTCTACTGTCACCAATGATCTTCCTGATTGCAGTTGATTGGATAATGCGGCAGACAACGGCAACCAACGAGGGAACAGGCATAAAATGGACCGACACAAAAGCCTTGGAGGATTTGGATTTCGCCGATGATATATGTCTGATTTCCCACAAACTGGAAGATATGCAAGTGAAAAGCAACAAATTGGCAGAAGAAGCAGCAAAGATAGGACTTCAAGTGAACATAGACAAAACAGAGGTAATGAAGCTTCCTGGCCAACATCAACAGCAACAACCGACAACAATCAGCATAAATGGGAGGAACCTGAAGGAAACAACTTCTTTCACCTACCTGGGAAGCATCGTCTCAACTACAGGAGGAACTGACGAGGATATCAAAGCCAGAATCGGAACAGCAAGACAAGTTTTCATTTCTCTCAAGTCTATGTGGAGGTCAGCAGCATTCAGCGTCAAAAATAAGATCCGTATTTTCAACTCCAATGTGAAGTCAGTACTACTATACGGATCAGAGACTTGGCGTGTCACAAAGAGCAGCTCAAACAAGCTACAGACCTTCATTAACAAATGCCTTCGCTCAATACTCAAGATCAAATGGCCGGAGAGGATCAGCAACAAAGATCTCTGGGAGCGAACCAACCAGGAACCGATCGTGAAACAAATAGGCAGGAAGAAATGGAGATGGATTGGACACACTCTGAGGAAACCAGCAAGTGACATCACTAGACAAGCCCTCGAGTGGAACCCGAAAGGGAAGCGACGAGTTGGTCGTCCAAGGGTGACCTGGAGGAGATCATGTGAAGAGGAATTGAAAGCGTGTGGGCAGACTTGGAGCCAGGTGAAAACTACAGCAGAGAACCGAACGCAATGGAGACGCATGGCTGAAGCCCTATGTTCCTCTAGGAATTAAAGGAAATAATAATAATAATATGCATATCAAATAAAAAGATGTTAACAATGGGGACAAGAATGAAAACAAGACAACTGAAGTACCTCAAAATGCTTTAAGATAAAAAAAGGAGAAGTAAAGAATAAATAAATAAACACATAAATACAGTCCAGCTTTTTCGATGAGTGCTGTAATGCAGTTACATGACGGAGAGAGTCAGAGGAACTACAGTCAAGCTATGGCTTATTGGCTTAATTACTTGGCTTTAAGTTTACAGGTGCTGGATTCAAATCCTGCCTCAACTGCTTTACCCTGGTTAACTGGATATTATTATCTCCTGGGACATGAAGAAATCCTTTCAGGTAACTATGAACTACAATAACAAAGGAAAACGTAGTTATACGAAGAACGAAATGAATTATTCATTCATTGTCTATCGAGGTGACATTGGATACGAAAACTCTTGATTCTTTCACACCCAGTTCTGATGTGCAATTGAATATCTCGCCTACTCTACATATATGCGAAGTCAATGCTTATATACATATGGTTCAGAGGCTTGCAGAACGTGTTAGGGAAAGCGTTTCAAACAGGCGAATGCTGACTCTCATCAACAGTTACCTTAGCTGCATATTGAATATGAGATAGCCACAAAGGATTAGCGACAGGGAACTCTAAGGACGAACCACCCAAGAACCTATCGCCCAACAAATATTTCGAAGCAAATAGAGATGGATAGGACACAACCTGAGGAGGCCGTCAAGTGACATCGTGCGCCAGGAATAATCTTAAGTGGAACCCAAATGGAAAACGACGAGTTGGGCGTCCCAGTGTGACATGGAGGAAATCATGTATGGAGGAAAGGACAGTTGGTAAAGTCAACTAAAAAGGCTATAGAGGGCTGGGTGAGAGGGAGATGTGCTACTGAAGCCCTATGTTTCTCTGGAGACCCAAAGGAATAATAACAATAATAACACATACGACACAACTTACTGAAAGCCAAAACAGTCGTCTGCATCTCTACGGAAGTTTCGTCAGTTATTAAACCACCAGGAGTAGTATAGAGCTTTCCAGGTGAGTGGGATAACCAGCACTTTTTACTAATTTACTGCAGATACTCAAACGGTATACCAAATACAGAGGAATGAGATCTGTAGAGTAAGATAAGCTAGATAGATAACTCTATTTTGTGATTGTTTCTAAGCTACGGAAATAAACGCATTACCGAATGCGATGATAGTCATTTTTAATTATGATCCTTAAATGTTAGTTGAGTATAAATCTGATCTGGATGGTTACTAGCAGTGGGATCCACGCTGTGTATTTCGTCCTATTCAGGACTCATCGTCTGAATGTATCTGCATCCCTCAGTGAGTCAGTGGTGATGTTCCCATTGAGGTTGAAAACCATTACCTACCCACTGTTTCAAACGCCAAAGCGTTATCCCCTAAACCATTTGGGCCCCGAGAACCACCTCTTGTGCAGCGAGTGTCAGTTATTTCGAGCCAGTGAATCAAGGGGAAAATCAAAATTGAATTCAAAATTTAAAAAATAAATTATACCTAGAAACAGATAAATCACAATTGTATGAATACTCACCTTGATATCTGAGCTCATAACAGAGATTTCCTTATTATTACGTACATATTTCCCATAAATAGCCATGTTAACTTCTCGATCTCGCATCCATCGACCAATGTCATCTACTGCTTCTCGAATCATTGTTACAGCGATTACAAAACCAAGCGGTCCCCAATATGTATACAAATGACCTACACCCAATTCAGGGATAAATTGACTGCATGCAATCACAAGGAAAACAAGATTCAAAAAGATGCTGAACTGTTCAAATAGAACCTGTGAAAATAGAGAAAATAATTTTTGTTAATTCCAATTTGCAGAAAATTAAGCTATTAAAATAAGTAAAACTATATGTATAACAAGAGAAGATAAGAAACTGGGTAAGGGACCTTTATTACCACGGAAAAACACATTGTATTCATTCACTCTTAGCCACATTAAAGTTCGGCTAGGTCAGAGGAGAATAAATTGTTCTGATTGGTTGGCAATTAGCCCAAGGTTAAACAAGTTCTCCAATGACGTGACTTCATATCCACAAGGTAAATTAAATCCAGTAAACACTTATTTATTTATTTTTTATTTTGATTACAGCTTGATGCCACACCGTATTTTCAGTACAAGTATGGAATTTTCAGCATGGATATCGGTAGCCTAAATTTTGCAGGCCGACCATAGATATCGGGTGTGCGTCGGCAGGAGATCGAACTTCAGACCATGTGCCTGGTCGGCGAGAGTCATAACCACTTTGCCACCGACGCACTTCTACCACTGCTGCAGCCACTGACTTAAAATGCTGATTTCAGTTTTGGTCGCTTCCTCTATCAGACTGCATCACATTACATGTTCACTTCAAGAAGTCAACGTTGATTTGGAAGTATTCACCAAGATGTCATTCTCTTGAAACAGACCTTATAGTGGTAATATTAGTATTACCTTCAACATGACTCTGAAATCAGTTTTCCTCGCAAACTTTTTTAAAGATTTATCTCTACCTAGACGGTTTGTTTAGCATGCTGGTGGATAGAATAAACACTCAAGGATACATAAATATCCGTAGGAAATTCTTTGTCTTCACCGATTCCGAAATTCCACTAAATATGATGTTTAGAATATCATTGAAGTACCTGCACCAGAGATTAGAGAACACTTCAAACTTTAAAAACCAAAGTTTACCTAGTTAACAGATTTCAAATTACCATGCGTTAGAATTTAATCGGTGGGAATCCAGGATGCGCATTTCGTCCTATTTGGGACTCATCATCTGGATGTACCTGCATTCCCCAGTGAGTGATGATGTTCCTACCACTGAGGCTCGAACCCAGTGCCCATAGTTTCAAACGCCAAAGCATTATCCACTAGACCACTTGGGCGACGAAAACCACCTCTTGTGCAACGGGTCATATTAATTATTTAATTGAATTTCAGATTTCGGTCCAATCAATCGACGGGAATCGTAGTGAACAGGACAAAGTGGAGATGTGCTGTTGAAGCCCTATGATCCACTCGGGACCCAAGGGAATAATAATAAAATATCTTCGTCCACGTTTTGCCGGACAATTTCTCTGTTAATACCCTGTCTTTCTACAAGCTAAGCATCTACCGTTTTTGTCATTTAGTCGATTTTTGTTATCTGCTGCATTTATTCCTCTATTATCTGCTTTACAATATGCCTCACTGGTTGGTATTCAGTCTGTCACCACCAATATCAGCATACGACGTAAAATCCCCATTGGATAGCTTGCTAATATTCATGATCGGGTGGGCTGTGTATACTAGCCGTAACTGTACAAGGATGGCTTTCAGTTAATTAAAACAGTAGCAAATATCCTTTAGTCTCTTCACTTAAGGTGATCAATGCTCATTGGAAAAGATTTTTAGGTGTTCTTCCGAGCACAGCTTCATAGTTAAGCACATCTACTGTTTGTCTGAAGAGTTATTGAATTCCACCGGCAGACGCTCAATGACAATACTCCATAATATAACTCTATCTGCTCCAGGACTTTCACCAGTTAAATATCACCTATGATTACTTTGCGAGTGACATAGAGCTATGCTACTTACAGATTAGGGCTCGGTGTGCGCGCCACCAAAAGCACTTACAACAGGCTGAAGACCTGCATATCTTGGTAGTACTGCAGATAAGATAGCAGGGTAGAAAAGATAGGTGACAAGGAGTTCTGGCACTGCAGCGAACCAGTCGACATTCCAGTCTAACAAATATACTGAAGGAAATGAAGATGAATTGTAAATAATACATAAACTGAGAAGATCGTTGAGTCACACCACACACCACCAAGCCCTCAAGTGGAACCCGAACAGGAAGCAAAAGGGTTTGGATGACCAAGGATGAGATAGTGATAGGTCGTGTAAAGAGGAAATAAAAGCTTGTGGGTAGTCGTGTAGCCAGTAGAAAATGACGACAGAGAATCGAGTGAAAAGGAGCTGCGCTGTTGAAGTCCTATGTTCCACTCGGAACACAAGAAATGAATAGGATTAAGGATAATAATAGTAATAATAATAATAATAATCCTAACCAGCAATCCGTGTACATATTAATCAATAATTTTCACAAAATTCAATGGGGGGAAAACAACTTCACAAGACTTACCAGTGGAATAAAAGTGATCACATTGTACTTTTGATTATTAATTCTATTCGAAGGAAACTTTTGAGTTTTTGATGGTCTACCAAGACTAACTACACGTGCATGATAGACTTTTGGACCCCGACAATTTCGACAGCAATCCACGCAACTAAAATGATTAATTTTGTTTTTTTGGAAAAACAGTCTCAATAAGATTAAGTAACACCAGCAGGGCAGAGTAAATGGTAATGGTAATTTAAAAATACTGAAAAATTAAACTGTAACATGGATAAAGATGATGTTGTGATTACATGTCATTGATAAAAAAATGGCCTGATACACAATGTAGACTGATTCATTAACGTAGAACTTTGTACAGAAGTACACTGATTCGAAACAGCACACATCAAAATTAAGGAACAGACAAAAACCAATGCTACAATGAACAAGAACCAGTATGCAAGAAGAGACTATAGAAATGGAGATGATGATGATGTTGATGACGAAATTAATGTGAACTATTCTAAGCCATGTTGTTAAATATTGATTCTTAGCATGTTAGGGACCTCAGCTGACCAATCCTTCTTTTCTTCTGCATGACCCAAAACAACACTCAGAGACTTTATGGATTCATGTCGTACTGTAACGCGACCATATCCAGTACTTTTTTTCAGATCGCCTTCCTCGACGGCCAATGATAGCTGATATAGGGTCAGGCTGGAAAAGAGCTAGCAGCGGTCAAACCAAAACATGGCACCAGTCAATGAAATCTACAACAGTTAGTCTAGGCCACGTAGGAAGGTGTATACTTCCTGGTTGGTTGGGGTCCTCGGGATGGTAAAAACCAATGGAGGTTGGGAACAATTGGTGACATGGCTCAAAATCGTTCTCAATGGCTGGTACAGATGCATCCACTCCTTATGACTTATGATTTCCAATGAAACTGTTTTGTTCTGCGTTATTACTATTCCTTTGTCTCACACCTCTGTTTACTCTCTATATTATGCATTTCTACTTTCTTCTCTTGCTTTGTGTGCTACATGGAGTGTGGCGACTTGAACTGCCGCACATATGTGCAAAGTTCTATGTCGAAAACAGACAGACAGACTTTTTTCAGGCCCAATAAAATCTTAGTTTCAATCTCTCTTAAATGATGATTATGGCCTACGAGACAAATATACATATTTTCCTTCATAGGAAGAGAGAATCTACATATGTATAAATTAACTTGTTTTCCCTACGAAAAAATTGTGTCTAACTTCAAAAACTTCTACTATTCTATTATACGTTACAAATAACTACGTAATCTGTTTCCCACACCTCTAGAATAGAACAGAGTAAATTATTAAGCAAAATACCTTCCTTGATAGAGAGTTACACCTAAGAAAGAAAATCAGAAGATACGGTTACCAATGTTCAGCTACTGCGCCCGTAGCCATGAGAACAACTACCATTCTTTAATTACTCACTATTATACATCGAGTGAAAGCAATGAACCAGTTGCTAACTATATAATAGCTAGTGATAACATTTGGTGAGCAGCAATCCGAATTGCCATACTTCAGAAAGGCAAACATATAAGTAGAGGAAGGGGATGTAGTGAAGCTAAAGTAGATAGAAAGGTGCACGGGAATCCGTTAGATAAAAATTAGTGAGGACTTTGGGAATCTAGGAGATCACAAGGAGTAAATATACCCTCTACCTAGAGGACGATTTTCAGTGATGCAGTGTTTCGGTCTGACTATTCTTAACTTTCTCTCAACCTAATCTGATCTCAATCAGTATTGCTCCATAAGGAAGGTGATAACTCGGCATGCGCAACACGTATCATAAGCATCTAAATAGACAGTTCCATCAACCGATCGATTGACTTCACTTGCTAACACTTTATGCCTAACTTTATTAATACTGACTGAATGCATTACACTATCTAACAGGAGTAAATGACCTCTTCACATATTCCAGTGTCAGTTATAAAGAATAACAAGGCAAACTGTTGCACAGCACACATGTCCTTTGATGGATGTATGGATGGATCGACATCAAATGAGTTGAATGTATCTGCGCAGCCATTTCATCAGTAATCACTCCGTTATGACTGAAGCAACATCCCAAATAAGTAAAGTGGTCCAAAACCATTCAACCACTTCATTCCCTGTGCTAAAACTAGAATTCGACAAAGACAAGTCTCGCAGTACAATATTACATTTCTACTGAAGGGAATAACATTTCATATTTAGATCACAGTAAAAAAAAACACGTAGATCAGCGAAGAGTCTTTTCGGCGAATTCATTTTCTTAGCTGTACAATCGCAAATATATATGTTATTTTGTATGTATATGTACAATAAGTTTATCAAACAAAAATACAATTGGTTATAGTTATTTAAACTAAACAGGTGAAGATCGATAATTGGAGTTACGTAATACAAATTCAGTCAAGAAAATTAGGTGTTAGTGAAATTAGGCTAGTAACAAAGGTGATGAGTTGTCACAAACAGTTGTTAAAAGAAGTTATGTAATAATATGAATAGTTTGATGAGTGAGTTTTACTCAGGATGCACATAGGAACAAAGTAGATAATACGAACCTACGTAAGAGTTCTAAATGAATACAAGAATCACAAGCAATTAAAGAACAGGCAAAGAAACAAAATTAAGTTACCAAAATCAAAAAAATCAAATCAAAAAAGTTGTTACCAAGACAGTTATTTAATTGGTTATGATTCTTGTATTCATTTAGAGCTCTTACGTAATTTCTTATCATCTACTTTGTTCCTATGTGCATCCGGAGTAAAACTCACTCATCAAACTATTCATATTATTACATAACTTCTTTTAACAACTGTTTGTGACAACTCATCACCTTTGTTACTAGCCTAATTTCACTAACACCTAATTTTCTTGACTGAATTTGTATTACGTAACTCCAATTATCGATCTTCACCTGTTTAGTTTAAATAACTATAACCAATTGTATTTTTGTTTGATAAACTTATTGTACACATACATACAAAATAACACATATACATTTGCGATTGTACAGCTAAGAAAATGAATTCGTCGCCGAAAAGAGACTCTTCGCTGATCTACGTGTTTTGTTTTCATTATTGTCTGGATGGGGATTATACATGAATTAAAAAAAATAAATAAACAGTTCAGTCAACCGCTTAATCTTAATGTTAAACAAAGCAAAAAGAGCACATTATTGAGCGGGATAAAATGACGTCGTTATATTTCATCGTTTCTTATCAACCACATACACCCACACACAATTGAATACCAATATGAGCAACACTTAAATAGTTATTGATCATAAAGGTAAAGGAGATTAATATCACGTGATTAAATAGCGTAAGAGAAAGGAGTAAAGGTCGTTGTTGTTAGGCTCATTAGTAAGTATGTATGTAAACGATTAATGAATTCTCTAGAATTAAGAATGAATGTTGCAAATTCAACAGAGGTGTAAAATAAAACCCTACACTTACGTAAGGATCAAATAATTTAATTAAACAGATGTCAGAAAAGGGGCTGGCCAAGAGTATAGGATAAGCATGAAAAAGGCGTTGTTAATCTTGCGTTACCTCGGAAAATATACTCTACTTTATTTTTGTTAGTTTTTTATATTGATTATATTTTCAGTGTGATTTCCTACCCGAAACTTCGTCTTTATGTATATTCGTGGCTGGTCCCTTTTTTCGTCTCTGTTGAACTACATTATTCGACCCTTATGTAAGTGCATTGTTGATATGCTCTTCTCGATTTATTCAGGTTTATCAAGATAAATATTTTTTTGTTTTTTTGTATTCCTTTACGTTCCCAGTGGAACATAAGGCTTTAAGCTAGAGGCCTGAAGTTTCGGTAGCAGTGGTGTTTATGTTTACGGGATGGGGTTGCTAGCCTCATGACCAACCAACCTTTCCTCCTTAGCAGTCTTATTACTAGCTTAGCGAGGTAAAGGAGTGCGTCGCTCGGGGATCCAAACTCAGACCACAAGCCATTTACCTTTAGCATTCCAAGGACATCAACCAGGTAGTCAAAACCTTCCTACGTGGGTGGCCGAGACCCACAGTCAGTCATCATGAATTCACTGGAGGTTTTGGCTTGATGACCTCTAACTCTTGTCTAAACTAATACCATGCCAGAGAACATGGCTTGACGAGGAAGGCTGTGCGTTGAAATGCGTAACACGCCTTATTCACCTCAATCTTATAGATTGACCTGCCTTCCTCACTTAACACTATTTTTAACCTCAATATTACTCACCCTACTATACCACGTATCACGGAAGACAGAACGCAAACATGTGGTCAAAGACAACTATTCTTTAAATGTCTACAACTTTCAGCGGCTATACCTCACAGA
The DNA here is from genome assembly GCA_944472155.2 of Trichobilharzia szidati. NCBI lineage: Eukaryota > Metazoa > Platyhelminthes > Trematoda > Strigeidida > Schistosomatidae > Trichobilharzia > Trichobilharzia szidati. The sequence goes on from OX235276.1 coordinate 55,145,232, forward strand.
CCGAACTGCTGAGCAGTACACACATCTCTTGATGGATATCTGGATATCACGTCTACGCTAGAGGTAATGTAAGATGGCGAATACTAGGCCTGCCGTATGTATACGCGGTGAGATTTTGTCATCAATTAGTCCA